>JARBWK010000006.1:66446633-66650003 GCA_030556195.1 Anolis apletophallus
GTGTGAATAAAAACCTTGTTATATGTAATCATCCTGTTGAGCTGGCTAAGTGGGTCAACCAGTAATCCTGTACCACACCTAAAGGGCTATAACTGTATGTGTTTGGCGAGTGAGTAAATTATGTGATGGTGATGGTGTGTTGCTGAAGTTCCAGCAGGAGATGCTGAAGAAGAAATGCTGAAGAAGCCTTATTTTCTCTGTGAGTTTCCGTGGCTTGGAAAAGTTGGCAGATATTTGCCCTGAGTTGAAAATGTTGAAGTATAAGAATTATTTAGAATGCTCTGTTTTTAAACAATCAAAAGTAAAATCTTTCTCTGTTGTGAAAGAGAGCAAGATTAAAGTTAGTAGCCCCTTTAAGTCAGTGTACGCTGAATTAGCTGGCCCATTCCCAGAGAGTGAAGGGGGGGGTCAAGATATTGCTTTGTAATAGTGGATAGGTTCACTAGATATGGCTTTGTGTATAACCTCAAAAACAAAAGTGAAGCCTTAAAACATTCAGACAGTGGTGGAGAGAGCGTTTCCTTTCAGAGGAGGGGAATTTTGTGGGAATGAGTTCCAGGAGTGGCTTAAGGAAATTGGCATACAACACAAAACTACAAATCCGTACACACCAGCAGAAAATGGGCTCGCTGGAAGACGAATAGGAGTACTACAAACCATGAAGGAATGCATGTTGAAAAATGCTGAAGCACCTAGTAATTTATGGTTAGAAGCCATTCACACTGCCAATAATGTTGTTAATAGAGTATGGTGCTCAGCCACAAACCAAACACATTTCTTTGCTTTATACAATAGTTCCCCAAATCTAATGTACCTAAGAATCTTTGAGCAGTTTCTGTACGTATTGGTACCAGCACAACAAAGACGTAAGAGAAAAAATAAATGGAGAAAGTTATGTTTCATTGGGTACTCAGGCAATAACTACCAATTTCACATGGAAGGGGGCAAGGTGGTCCTTTCCAGAAGCGCCAATTTTGAGCAGCATAGTGGCTGGGAGAGAATACATTGTAACAAGGACGTTTTTGTACAATTCAGACAGAATGATGCAGGACCAAGGGGTGTTAACATAAGCGTTGAGTCTGAAGATTAACTGTCTGATAGTGAAGAGGTCCCAGATGTGCCTTCACCACACCCTAGGTTTAGAGATAGAAAAAGGTTGAAGAACGTGAAGCCTGAATCCAGTGATGAAGAAGCTAGTGGTACTGAAAATATTGTTTTTGAGAAGAAGCAAAAGAGTTAGAAAGCCATCAGAGAGATACCCCAATTGTGGATTGTGCAAGAATGAACTACTGTTGGGTTTGATTGGTTGTAGTTGGATTGTGGTGTGGTGTATTTGAAGGCTACTGAATGCAACTTACAATGCTTAATAAACTCTTTATTCTTTATTATTTTTAGTTTATCAATTGAAGAAAACATTGTACAGAAAGATGAACCCGAGTATTTCAATCAGGTAGAGGAAAGTCCCGATGCGAGTTCACTTCCATGATTCAACAATAGGTGTTTGAGATTGTAGATAGACCCAAGAACCAGAAGGTGGTAGATTGCAAGTGGGTGTATAAGAGGAAACTGCTTCTGGATGGTAACCTCAAATAGAAAGATAGATTAGTTGCGAAAGGATTCACTCAAATCAGGTTTGCTCCTACTGCTAGACCGGAAAGTTTAAGATTGATGCTGACATTGGCAGCAAGAAGACAATTAGAAATTAGACATTTCAACTTTGAGACCGCATATCTAAACGCAAATTTAGATGAAGAAATATATATGGAGCAAGCACCTGGGTTTAAGACTGGAGGTCAAGTCTATCTTCTTAGGAAAGCCATTTATGAATTAAAGCAGTCAGCACGATGCTGGAACCTTTGTGTACTTCATGAGCTTAGTAAGCTCGGGTTCAAAAGGAGTATCGCAGATGCATGTGTTTGCACTAAAGGTGTTAATGATGAGTGGATAGGTCTACTCTTATATGTTGATGATTTATGTGTCCTTGCAAAAAGTGTACACAGAATTACAAATGTACAGAAAGAATTGGAAAAGAAATTCAAAGTAAAAGATTTAGGCATTTTACAAAATTATATTGGTTTAGAAGTACACAAATCCGAAGATGGAAAAATATGTTTGAGTCAGAGGAAGCAGATTGAACAATTGATTGAGAAATGTGGACTCACTGATGCTAAGACTGTGTCTACTCCAATGGTTGTTGATTATGTAAACCAGGACTCTGAGAAATTTTTTGAATGACCTGACGTTTTTCATTCTGTAATTGGAAGTTTGATGTACATTTCAAATCATACAAGACCTAACATCAGTTATGCTGTTAGTTATCTTAGTAGGAGGGTAGCAAAGCCCAGGGATATATACTGGATTACTTTAAAAAGAGTGTTGAGATATATATGGGTTGCTTACCTGTAACCGTAGTTTCTTGAGTGGTCAGCGTGAATAGCACCTATGGTATTTCCTGCGCCCTGCGCAGACAGTTCGGAATCTTTAAAAAGTTAATATCACTTTAAACTGTAGCCCCGCCCACATCCCCTCGAGCATATATAGCCAGTGGGAGGGACTGCCACCTCAGATTCTTTACTCCGCCGCAAAAGCAGCTTGAAGGACCGAGGCATGATATCAGCGGGGAGGATGGGCGGGAGCATGCTATTCACGCTGACCACTCAAGAAACTACGGTTACAGGTAAGCAACCCATATTTTCTTTTTGTGGTCAGCCGTGAATAGCACCTATGGTAGACTAGCGAGCTAATAACATGGCTGGTGGGTATCATGCCACCGTAGTGTAGGACTGCTCTGCCACAGATTGCATCCTGTGCAAGATGAAGGTGAGCAGAGTAGACCAAGCATCTATCCAGCAGTAGCCTAGGTCTTCCAAAGGAAGCCCCTCAACGAGTAGTGGGGTTACCATAGATCTAATGGAATGATCCTTAAACTACTCAGATAAGTACAACCATTCAAATGGTAAGTCAGATATGCCCCTGGGACAATCCAGAAAGGCAACGGTTCCATAAACACATGGAGGCCACTGGCATCCTCCCAGTACGTTAAGTGTAACCATGCTATGCATGTCGAAGGAGAAGAGAATAGACGAACCACTGTCTACCAGAGATCTTCTACAGTTCTGGAAATTAAACATATAGTCGATGAAGACTGTATTCTAGAGGCGCGGAAATTGACGGAAGAAGGATTGAGCACTCCCAAGATTATGCTTGTTCATAGAACATCTAGGTTGATTCACCAAATCAAGTCTGCTTGCAAAGGCAGAAGTAAGAATTTTCTCCTTCAGTAAATGGTACAATGTCTGGAAAGACATAACGGGAAGAGTGTCTGGACGTAACAGTGATACGATACCGAATATAATATTATTTTCTGCAAATCCCATTGTTGATATGAGGATGAGTAAATATGATTCAATATATTTATATTTAGTACAAATATGTCAAGTCAAAGTAAGCATATGAACTCCAAGATGTTGTGGTCTACTATTGATTTTCAGAATGAGAGTTAATTAAAGAGATCTTGAACTCTTCCAAGAGGAGATGCAAGAAGTCTAGGGCTGAAATGATAGAACAAAAGAATGTGATAACATAATTCTTACAATAGAATATTGTCTGGCGACCTTTATCTTGGGTCAGGTCGCTCAGGAATCAAGGCCCATACCAAATAACAAATAAGGGAGAAACATGTCTATATGGCCGAAACAGTACCATGCATGATGAGTGGTGATTGTAAAGTCACATAAGGTCTATATGGGCCGAAATAGGACCATGCATGCAGAGTAACGATTGTAAAGTCATATAAGGAAAACCACATAAACCAGATATTAAAAGGAATAGAAACTTCGATTTAGTCGCCAGTATCCAGTTACAGATACACAGATAGCTATGTTACTAATGTGAAAATGGGTTGCCATGGTAGCCCTATAGTCAGGGAAACCCATGTGAGACCAACTTACATGCATTAAGCAAAGGACTGGTTCTATACGATGTAAGAAGGATGTATTGACAATAAACACCCCTGGAATCAGTTTTAGCAAATGAAGTGTCGTTATCAACAGGTAAGACTATTATATAGCAATACCATTCAAAGCTGAGAGAAAGGATGTAGCAGGTGATGTTTCTTAGGTTCAGTAAAGTTCATTAGCGGTCATTACTGTTAGATAGTCAGAGATAACTGAGAGAGTGCAAGAGGAGAGCAGTAATGGATATCTGTGGTCTGGTGACAGTAGTACCCATTCAAGATTGATATCCTCAGCAATCAGTGGCCAGAGAATAATGCAATCAGTGGCCAGAGAATAATGTCATGTGACATCACATGGAGGTATTGTTAATAATATTATTTATTTATACATTATGTATTTACGTCATTCGTATTCCGCGTTTCTCAGTCCAAAGGGGACCCATGGCAGATCGCAATGCATATACAGGCAAACATTCAATGTCATTGCCACATAGCCCATAAAGGCAATTTAACATTCCCGAATCTGTTCAATTGATCCTCATCACAAAGTGGAGCTTAAACTTACTACTTGACAGATGTAACTGCTCTTTGGGTTGCAAAGGTCGACAACAAGCTACACAAATTGGTCGAGTATTCACCTTGATCCGGCAGGCCTCGACTTCATGAACCTCTTGTTAGTAGAGATCTTATGAATCTCCACAGGGTATTTGAAGTTCCCTGACTCCATAGTCATCCTGGCTATTAGTAAAACAAACTCATTCATGCTATCCTCCTTCGCGTTCATCGGAGGGCCAGATGTGTACCGAAGAAACAGTGTAATCCAGGTGAATAACCTCCATGTCAAGGGGTCACATTCACTTAAGGCCCATGAAGTCTGCAACAAGGGCCCCTACCGCTGAGTCAACTGAAGTAGATGAGACAGTTGCGATCAGTTCATGTATCATCCTGACATCTAGTAAGGGACGCTAATGTTACCAAGTAATACATTCTGTTCACTTTATAGGCTCAGACGAAACCAGTCAGGTTTTAATACCAATGTTTCTGAAATACATTGTTAGCTCCTGATACAAGAAACATATAATTACTCAGCAAACATAACTATGTGACGAATGTTGCTGTCCTTGAGCAAACAGGGGTCACCAGCAACGAGACCATGCTATAGAGAACACAGTTGCACTGGGCAGGGAACATCTATAAGATGGAGGAACACCGGTTCCAAAGACACTACTCTATGGTGAACTCGCTCCAGGTCATCCCAAAAAAAAGGGCTCCCTATAACAACATCTCAAGCCCAGCAATGGTCACATTTGGAGGCATGGAGATGCAATATCCACAATGCTGTGGCATCTTTCGAGAAGACACGCCGAACGAGTCTCGAGAGAGACGACAGCGCAGAAAGAACTGCAACTTGGAAACAATCTCACCAAAGGAGACTTTCTGCTGTGCTTTCTGCAAGCGAACTCGCTTTTCTCAGATTGGTCTTTTATTCATCAATGCTGACCTCCTGATGTGTTTTCTGCAAGCGAACTTGCTTTTCTCAGATTGGTCTTTTATCAGCCATCAACTCGCTTGTAAAAAGCGTGTGATGAGTCCTCCTAAGAATCTTCCTTCGCGAAGCAATGTTGAGAGTCCCATAAGTAAAGGTGATGACACCTGTTGTGGTCTCGAGGAGGGTATGAGGAACGTTCTCTTGGTAAACTAAAACATGCTCTTAGGTTTGTAGTTGGAGTTATACCAATTTTACAGTATCTCAATCCATGCCTGCTTTCAGTTATTTAAGGCACCAGCACTCCAGTGTCCTCATGGATAAGTAAACATATCATTATAATTATGTTAGGCTCAAGTAATTATTATTATTTCACTTTGTTTCACGTCTCCATTTATTTTGAGAGCCCTTGTTGTCCTGAAACACCTTAAATTCATATGGCTGGCATGACTGCATGGATTGCTGTTACCTCCCATCAGAGTGGTACCTATTGACCTACTCATATTTACATACTTCCGAATGGCTGGCTAAATTCCTAGCACCCCAATCCATGGCTGATACAATATATGGCACACTATACTTTCAGTGCCATCAATGACAAGTAGGAACTTCCTCTATAATATCATAGGCTCAAGTAAGGGTTCCCTTGACATAAAGTGTCTGGGACTTTGTGAATTTGAACTCACATTAACCTGCCTTGGAACTGGTAGGTTGGCGAATGCCAGGGTGACCTCTTGGAGATGCCATAGTAGCAACCCTTGCCACGTGGCCAGATTACCCATCAGTCGTTGTGGCACGTCACACTTAAAACAACACTGCGGGGATTCCTACTATATCTGTGCCACGCAAAAGCCCGAGAGCCATTTCGACGAGACAGTCTTCAGGCTCCCGGCTAAGGGACGCGTCTTGATGGTGGAGGATCCAATTGCGCATGCTCACGCTCTTCCTTTCCTTCTTCCGACGTCGTCGAAAAGGATAGAGGTGCCCGGCATGCTCCCAGTAGATGGCGCTCTCGATCTCGAGAGCGCGCGTGCGCGAGCCCCTTCCGTCGACAAGAGGAGAGAGGGACCTGGGGCGCATGCGTGTGTCTTTTCGAGCCCAAGCAAGCTCTCGGGCCCGAGCACCCTTGATCTCTAGGCAGGATACCTCCAGGGCTCCTTGATACTGCGAGGAAGGTCAGGAGCGCACTTGCAAACCAGCGTCCTCCAGGGCTCGAAAGGACTTTCCTCTTTCCCTTGCACCATCGAGGGGGAGCGCGCCCACGCGTCCTCTATGCCTCAAAGGCCTTTCCTCCCTCCCGCAGTGGTTCCTGGCGCCGAAGCCAAGTTCACTCCGGGAGCCTTGCTCGTACAGAGGTAAGGCAGAGAGAGCTGCTGGCACACGGTCGGGCCTCGATAGAAGGGCACACTTTGGCCTCTGGCAGCATTAAATGGAGGGCTTCCAGTTCAGGCGGGCCTCTCCTGGAACGTCCCGCATCGATGGTGGGCCTGAGCTCGATAGAGGGCCTCCATTGAGCACCCGAGCTCGACGGAGGGCCTCTGTTTCCTCCGTTTGCCCTCGCACATGCCTCACATGGGGGCAGAGGTGGGGCAGAGGCGCTGTTGAAGGGACTCCAGTCCCAGCCGTCTTGCGCATGATTCACGCTCAAAGCGGATCAGAGGCGCCGAATGGGGAACTCCAGCCCCGACGGCCTCGCGCATGCTTCACACCCGAGGGTGGAGGGAGCAGAGGCGCTAATCTCCATGTTGCTAGACACATGGGCTCAAAGAAGGTTGGCGGCCATTTTGGCTGCATGTCGCACACCCGAAGGTGGGACAGAGGCGCTCTTTAAAGTGGTGGCCCGGGGAGCTGTTGCTATCCCATCTATGCTTCAGTCTTCGACGTTGCAGAGCTCCTGCATTCCGGGGAGGTTGGGGGCCATTTTGGCAGCACTTCTCTTCAGCCTTTTACCGTTGATGCCACCAACTGTCAACTCAGGTGGTGTTAATATATAACTAAATAAAATAAGGGTTGGCTTACAGTGCAAACCTATTAATATAAAGTCATATGCAATCCTCCGTTTATGAAAATCTTGTGGATATATTTCATTAAATCAAATAAATTCTCTACGCAACTTGCTAGTATATATGTATTTTTATATATACTACTGCTTCATATCATAAATTCATTTATCATCAAAGCAGATGTAACAAAATTTCATGTCATTACATGTGTACATAAATCATATAGAACAATTCATATATATTGGTGCTATTAATAGTATCTACAACGTGTCTAGCAATTCATGTAATCACCAATATAGACATTTCATATACAAGCAAATTATTTAAATCATATGATACATTGCAATTTCAAATACTGATAGAGAGTTCACACAGTACAGACCATACCATGCCATTGTGACCATCCTGTGGCTAAAAATATATGAATTAAGCCATCAGGTGTGCATACTAGACAGTACATACATCCTAAATTATAGCCAACATAATATAGTTTAAGTATTACGGTCCTATCACATTTAATAATGTAGGACTCTGAGTGGCATGATTCTGTGATATGATGTTCACCGGGTTCAATCTATATGTAGGCCCTGCGGGCTTCAGATGGTCCCTTGGTTGAATGCGGGAATATCGTGTTACAGCGTCTATGGATGCAAGTCTGCCTAGCTGTGATGTGATCTGGGCTGGAGTTGCAAAGATCGTTCCCAGACATTCATTCACGGCGTTTTCGGCATTTGGACCCCCCGTTTCAAAAGCTAAGCTGACTCGGAGTAAAAGGGGTCTTGGGTTGCGGTCCGTACTGGGGTGTGTCCATCAGGAGGGGGACACGCATTGCCCAGCTAAAAGTGAGACGCGATTCCAGGAAAATAAAAAGGAAACAAACCGCTTGCTGCTCTGCAGCCCGCAATTGAGGCGTACGTCCTTAAGACTACACCTCAGTTCACCTCAACGCAACCGGGTGAAAGCCGCCAAAGGACGGGAGGAGAAAGATCCAGGCCCGCCACAGACACACCCCAGTACGGACCGCAACCCAAGACCCCTTTTACTCCGAGTCAGCTTAGCTTTTGAAACGGGGGGTCCAAATGCCGAAAACGCCGTGAATGAATGTCTGGGAACGATCTTTGCAAGGACTCTGAGTGGCATTATTAAATGTGATAGGACCGTAATACTTAAACTATATTATGTTGGCTATAATTTAGGATGTATGTACTGTCTAGTATGCACACCTGATGGCTTAATTCATATAGTCAGAACTGATAGGAAACCCTGACCTACAGGCCCCCGTGGCCAGAGGGGCTTCTCAAGAAAGGCCCAACACCCCATGCCTGGAATCGTTCAGGCCACGCAACCGAAGCACCGCTACCCAGAGAGGACACAACAACTCCAGGGAATTCCCGATTGGCAATCCCGGCCCCTTCAGGACCAGAACCTTCTGGGCTCGAAGGATTAGAATCCCCACCGGCCCTTCCATGGCACAGCTACCGTCCAACCTCAGCGCTCCGGCTCCAACCATCAGCCCCAGAGCGCTTCCGCCTGTCCCATCCCAGTAATTGATGGGCAGAGGAGGGCAAGGTCCAGCAACCCACCCTCCACCAAACAGAGCCGCAGTTCCTCTTCGACCTGGCTGCACCCCATCACCTGCCACGCCCGTCAACAAACACTCGCCACACCCTGGTCCTCACTTCTGCTCCTTAATGCGAGGTCGATCTGCAATAAGCTGGCCACCCTGCGAGATTTTATCGCAGAACAGGACGCAGATGTTATATGCATCACAGAGACATGGACCCAGGACGGTGACTGCGTCCTCCTCCAGGAGATAGCCCCCCCAGGCTTTCGAGCCTTCCATCGACCAAGATCTATAGGTCGGGGTGGGGAGTAGGACTGGTCGTAAGGGACGCTGTTGCCACTTCTGTCCTCCAAACACCGGAGATGACCGGCATAGAATGCCTGGGAGCAACCCTTGGAGAGGAAGGAAAGACGGGGATCCTGGTGGTTTACCGGGCCCCCGGGGCCCATAAAGAGGCCACATCTGCCTTACAGGATCTGATTGCGGACTGGGCCCTGAGGTTCCCCCGGTTCCTCATACTGGGGGACTTCAACATCCACCCGGACACAATCCCTCCCACCCCCAATGCACGAGAATTCCTCATGCACATGGACGCCCTCGACCTCTCCAGGACAGATACCGGCCCCACTCACCAAGCGGGCCATGCACTGGACCTGATTTTCAGCCAGGGTCTCGCCACAAATCATCGCGATTCCAGAGCAGTGCCTTGGTCGGACCACCTGGTTGTGAGGGTAGACACCAACATCCCCCTCACGGTAAGATCAGAGCCAAGGTCTGTATTAGCCCGCCAAAAGAGCGCGATGACCCCGAGGGCATTCGCCGCGGCGCTGGAACCCCTGGAGGTCCCCGGAGGATCACTATCAGATCTAGTCGCCAGATGGAATAGTGTTCTCTCAAGGGCCATTGATCAGATAGCTCCTAGGCGCCTCTTCCGCCCCAGGAAAACCTGCTCTCCATGGTTCACAACGCACCTAAAGCAGATAAAACACCGGAGGAAGCAACTCGAGAGCACCTGGCGACGAAAGCCTAGTGAAGAAACCAGAGCAGCCTACAGAGAACAACATAGGCTATACGAACACGAGATCAAAAGGCCAAGAGATCCTATAATGCGGCCCAGATCTCAGCCGCGGGCTCCCATACGGCACAGATCTTTAAGGTAGTCCGAGTCTCCTCACGTCCCCACAGAGTGAATCCAACAACTCGGCGATAACTGCAGATGACCTCCAGGAGTACTTCCTCGGAAAAATCGCGGCACTTCGACTTGACTTGCCGCTGTTTCCCGAGGAGGGGGACACGAGGTCCCGGTACCCCACCTGGACAAATGAACACCGTCTCTCAGAATTCAGCCCACTAACAACGGAGGAGGTGAGAACGCTGGTGACCGGGGCAAGAGCGACGACCTGCGGGGAGGCTCGGCAGTCCTAGTCCTTCTGGACCTAACCGCGGCTTTTGACACCGTTGATCACGACTTGCTCCTCGACCGCCTGGCTGCCTCTGGGATCCGAGACAAGGCTTTGACCTGGCTGGAATCGTTCCTGCGAGGCCGCTCGCAGCGGGTCGAGTGGCAGGGTCAAGTCTCTAGGAAAAGCGAACTGGAATGTGGAGTCCCCCAGGGTGCCATCCTATCTCCCACCCTCTTCAACATCTACGTCCAGCCTCTGGCTAGCATTGCCAGGGGCCATGGGTTCTCCTGCTACCAATATGCGGACGATACACAGCTGCTCCTGAAGCTTGACCCAGGGTCATCGTCGGTGCCGGACAGTTTCAGCCAAGGATTGAGAGCGGTGACGAGCTGGCTCAGAGCACATAGACTCAAAATCAACCCAGCCAAAACGGAGATCCTCTGGCCTGGCCGACCCGCCTCTCACCCATCACTGCCACCCTTTGAGGGCGAGCCCTTATCCCCGGCTCCGGCAGTGAAAAGCCTGGGAGTGATCCTGGACGAAAAACTAACGATGGAGGCCCAGATCCAGGCGGCAGCAAAAGGCGCCTTCTTCCATCTCCGTAGGGCCCGACGGCTGGCCCCTACCTACCATCTGAGGCGCTGAGAACCGTGGTACATGCCACCGTTGTCTCGCGTCTTGATTATTGCAACGCCCTATATGTGGGCCTCCCCCTCTCCACAACCAAGAGGCTGAAACTCATCCACAACGCAGCGGCCAGACTCATCTCTGGGTCATCAGTGAGGGACCACATTTCTCCTATTTTAAAAGATCTCCACTGGCTGCCCTTAGAGTTCAGAGTGCTCTACAAACTTCTGGTGCTCACTTTTAAAGCTCGGCACAATATTGGGCCAGCATACTTGAGTGACCGGCTGACGGTCCAACACAGCGTGAGGCCAGCACGTGCCATAAATGGCGATCGCATGACCATCCCGGGTGCGAGAGGCTCGGCTGATGGAAACCCAGCGGAGAGCCTTTTCCGTGGCGGCCCCCAGGATCTGGAACTCATTGCCACCTGCCCTCAGAGCCACTCTGACCCTAACTAGATTCCGGTCAGACCTAAAGACCTGGCTCTTCTGCCTAGCGTTTGGGGCCTGATCGGTACCTCTGAATGTCTGAGCCTTCCTCAGACTTGTATCCGTTTTAAACTGCTGTATATTGCTGTTTAGGGTTTTTAAATGATGTAAGTCGCCCGGAGCACCACTGGTGGAGGGCGACTCACAAATATTAAAGTATTATTATTATTATTATTATTATTATTATATTTTTTGATTTAATGAAATATATCCACAAGATTTTCATAAACGGAGGATTGCATATGACTTTATATTAATAGGTTTGCACTGTAAGCCAACCCTTATTTTATTTAGTTATATATTAACACCACCTGAGTTGACAGTTGGTGGCATCAACGGTAAAAGGCTGAAGAGAAGTGCTGCCAAAATGGCCCCCAACCTCCCCGGAATGCAGGAGCTCTGCAACGTCGAAGACTGAAGCATAGATGGGATAGCAACAGCTCATGCACATCGGGGCAAAGAACCCCAACTACACCTACAAATTGATGGGGTCAAAGCTTTCCAAGACAAACCAGGAAAGGGATCTTGGGGTTTTGGTGGACAGCTCAATGAAGATGTCAACCCAATGCGCTGCAGCAGTGAAAAAAGCAAATTCTATGCTTGGCATGATCAGGAAGGGAATCGAAAATAGGTCGGCAAATGTTGTATTGCCTCTCTACAAATCTATGGTGAGGCCACATCTGGAGTACTGTGTACAATTCTGGTCTCCGCACCTCAAGAAGGATATAACGGAACTGGAAAAGGTACAAAGAAGGGCAACAAATATGATCCAAGGGATGGAGCAGCTCCCTTATGAAATCAGGTTGCAACGCCTTGGTCTTTTCAGCCTTGAAAGACGGCGTTTAAGAGGTGACTTGATCGAAGTGTATAAAATCATGCATGGGATAGAAAAGGTGAACAAAGAAAAAATATTTTCTCTGTCACACAATACTAGGACTAGGGGGCACTCCCTAAAGCTCCAAGGTAGGAAAGTTAGGACTAATAAAGGGAAATATTTCTTCACCCAGAGGGTCATTGGGTTATGGAACTCACTTCCAGAGGAGGTTGTGACAGCTGTCAGCCTGGACAGCTTCAAGGCAGGATTAGACAGATTCATGGATACCAAGGGAATCAGTAGCTACTGAAATGGACATCCAAGTGCCACCTCTGTGTTGATGGAGGCAGGCAGGATTTTCCCCGGGTACTGGTTGTGGGGGGTCGGGAGCAGGTGAGGGTTTTGCCCTCCTTTCTGCTAGAGATCCCTGTGTACAACTAGTGGGCCACTGTGTGACACAGAATGCTGGACTAGATGGGCCGAGGCCCGATTCAGCATGGCTCTTCTAATGTTCTTATGTTCTTATTATTTCTGAGTCGCCCTCCACGTTAGTGCTCCGGGCGACTTACACATAGCAATTCAACAATTAAAAATATTAAAAATATTAAAAATTAGATTAAAATATTTAGGGGTTAAATGCAAGGGCCAGGCTCAGGTAGTTGAGTTCCTGGTTCTGCATTAGCCATGGGCTTTCCTAAATAGCCAGGTCTTTAGAGCGGTCAGGAACTGGGGCAGGTCGAGGGAGGCTCTCTGGTCCGGTGACTCCTCAGGAACGTGAGAGGTGGAGCTGTGCTACTGATTAGATATTGTTCCGGTCGCCATGATTTATGTCTTTGTAAGAATGACTTAATATAGCTCCGCAGATAAAAATAACTTTACAGTTCAAATCTGGCTCTCCTGATTTAACCATTGATAGAAGGGATTGTCGGGATGTTGCATCTGCTTTGTATTTTGCTGATTCTATGATGAAAGACGGATAACCTCTTTCTGACAGGTTGATGGACAAACGTGATGCCTCTTGATGATAATGATGAGGAAAAGAGAAATTTCTTTTTAATCTAAGGAACTGAGTGTAAGGCAAACTCCTTTTTAAAGAAAAAGAATGGAAACTGTTGAAGTGAAGTAATGAATTACGATCCATGGGTTTGTGATAATTGCGAATTTTTAACTGGTTGTTGTGCACCGAAACATCAAGGAAATTAACGGAATGTAAACTAGATGTAAGTGTAAGTTTAATATTGCTGTGCCAAGAGTTGAGCCATGATGTGAATAATGTTATATCAACTGAATGGTGTAATAATAGAAAAATGTCATCGATAAAACACCAATAACCTTTTATGTATTGGGCCATGGAACCAGGGGTAGAGGAATTAAGATTGATCTCTTCCAAATGATTCATGAAAAGATTGGCGATGCTCGGAGCCACAGCTGACCCCATAGACCCGCCCCCGCATTATAAATAAAAATTCCCCTCGAATGAAAAGTAATTATAATCTGTTATACAATCATACAATTCTAACCAAAAAATGGGTGGGGGGATTATGGGGATAGGGTCTTGAGTACAACACATCAGCTATAACATGACGAGCCTGTTCAACAGGAATGTTAGTGTACAGGGCTTCAACATCTGCAGTTGCAAGAATATCTCCAGTACCTATCTGATAATCTTCTATTTTATTGATAAAATCTGTCGTGTCATTAATGTATGATTGGGATTTTACCACGAATCGTTGTAGGATGGAGTCTAAATACCTAGACAAAGACTCAAGAAGACCCCTGCTGCCGGAAAGAATGGGACGCCCAGGCGGTGAGCGTTTTGACTTGTGAATTTTCAGCAGCAAGTAAAATAATGGCGAATGTGGGATTGAATTGTATAGATATTTAGATAATTTTGAACCTATGAATCCAAATGTTTCCGCATGGTTGATGGTATTAAAAATGATGTTACCAAATCTGGAAGTCGGGTCCTGTGCGAGTGGTTTATAGTATTTGGTATTATTTATTTATTTATTTATTTCACTCGGCTTCTATGCCGCCACTCCCAGCGGGCTCGGGGCGGCTCACAACAGTAGAAAAAAGATATCACAGGATAAAACAGCGACACAGGGTAAAACAAACTAAAACATCATAAAACCTTATTAGCAGTTACAATAATAACAGTTAAAAACAACAGGATAAAATTAGCTACCCACAGGGGGTGCAACCCACTGTCCTATTTAATTGGGAATAGGCTTCAATAACATAATCTATCCTATCCATACATACTATGGCACCCCCTTTGTCCACTGGTTTCAAAATGATATTAGAAGGATTGCGCAGCTTTTTAAGAATGTTAATTTCTTGGTATGAGAGATTAGGATGGTGCCTATCTGAACTATGATTAATTTTATTGATCTCCTGAATGACAGATTGTTCAAAAGAATTCTAATTCATGAGATTCTAGCTCTTCATTTATGTACAAGGCCACACCGCCACCGTTTTTCCCTCTCCTGTAATAAAGTCAGTCAGTCAGTCAGTCAGTCAAAATCCGGGTATTACAGTTCCAGGTATACACATCATCAACCCAGTGTCTTCTTTCTTCAATTAACCCTATCATTACCTAACCACATTGTACATAGCTAGAATAAAGCAAAGCATAGGCACAATCAGGAATATACATAAGTACAGAATCATTTAAAACTCAACATTATCAAATACATCATTTACATTGACAATATCCCCCACTTGAGTTTGAAATATTTCTGTCCACACGCAAAAACTTAACACTATGAATACTAAATCTCTTATTCTACATGGATCACTTTCAGCTGTTCTATGAAATTTTCGTGCTTCGGAATGGGGCAATGCTTTTGTTAAGATGTCAACCACATTAGCTTCAGATAGACAATATTCTAACATTATAACCTCCTCTTCAATCAATTGTTTCACAACATGGTATTTCACTCCTATTCTATTTTTTTTAAGGTTTTCAGCCTCTGTCATGGCGATGCATGCTTTTGAATCCTCCTTTACTCTGATAGGAGTCTCACACTGTTCTCCTAAATCACACATAAGCTGTTGTAACCATTGCAGTTCACTGACTGCCTCTGACAATGCTAAATATTCCGATTCGACAGTACTCCGTTCCACACAATTCTGTTTCCGTGATCGCCATATTATCATGTTTCCAGCATACTTTACAATTACCCCTGTCACAGATTTGCATTCTTGTTCTGTGGCAAATTAACTGTCTGCAAAGCAGTCAATGTTTTCTTCACTCCCTCCAAATATTAAACAGTGATCAATGGTACCCTTTAGTTTCTTTTTGTGGTCAGCCGTGAATAGCACCTATGGTATTTCCTGCGCCCTGCGCAGACAGTTCGGAATCTTTAAAAAGTTAATATCACTTTAAACTGTAGCCCCGCCCACATCCCCTCGAGCATATATAGCCAGTGGGAGGGGCTGCCACCTCAGATCCTTTTATCCGCCGCTGCTGCAACAGCTAGAAATCTTATCTCATATTTCTTGACTAGCGTTAAGGACTACAAATTGTAAATTTCTAATATTCTTCATATTGGTGGTGTTTTGCCACCACCAATTATTAATTGTAATTATATTAATTATTCATCTTGGTGAAAATTAGCCATCACCACTTATTATTTATTATTAATTGTAATTATATTAATTATTCATCTTGGTGAAAATTAGCCATCACCATTTATTATTAATTAATTATTACTTTTGATTAATCTTCTGATATTATTAATTACCTTTTGGAATTATTAATTATTTTTGATATTAATTATTACCTTTTGATAAGAGGTGTTTTGTTACCACTTATTTTTACTGAAAATAATATTAATAAAATGTAACATATTAATATTTAATATTAATATTAAATAATGAAATTCCATATTCATCATATTGGTAGTTATATATTAACCTATTAATATAAAGTCATATGCAATCCTCCGTTTATGAAAATCTTGTGGATATATTTCATTAAATCAAATAAATTCTCTATGCAACTTGCTAGTATATATGTATTTTTATATATACTACTGCTTCATATCATAAATTCATTTATCATCAAAGCAGATGTAACAAAATTTCATGTCATTACATGTGTACATAAATCATATAGAACAATTCATATATATTGGTGCTATTAATAGTATCTACAACGTGTCTAGCAATTCATGTAATCACCAATATAGACATTTCATATACAAGCAAACTATTTAAATCATATGATACATTGCAATTTCAAATACTGATAGAGAGTTCACACAGTACAGACCATACCATGCCATTGTGACCATCCTGTGGCTAAAAATATAATAATAATAATAATAATAATAATAATAATAATACTTTAATATTTGTGAGTCGCCCTCCACCAGTGGTGCTCCGGGCGACTTACATCATTTAAAAACCCTAAAACAGCAATATACAACAGTTTAAAACGGATACAAGTCTGAGGAAGGCTCAGACATTCAGAGGTACCGATCAGGCCCCAAACGCTAGGCAGAAGAGCCAGGTCTTTAGGTCTGACCGGAATCTAGTTAGGGTCAGAGTGGCTCTACTAGATTGGCAAACGGAATAAGAGGTGATTAAGGTATGTATGATTAAATGGGCCCAAGATTTGGGTCATACAATCCCTTTAAAATCATGGGAAGTTTTCTGGAAAAAACACCTTAATTATACATATGCGTATGACCTAAAGGAAAATGGTCTGAAAATTTTCCATAGGTGGTACCTCATGCCGGATAAAATTGCAAAATATAATAAAAATTATAGCAACAAATGTTGGAAATGTAAAAGAGATAGGCTATTTTTTTTACATATGTGGTGGGAATGTAAAAAGGTAAAGGAATTTTGGAGAACTATATACAGGGAAATTCAAGAAACTTTGGATATTAAATTTGAGTTAAAACCGGATTATCTTTTACTGGGTTAGATTGATTTCAAACTAGACAAAATAAAGAGAAGTTATTTGTTTATTGTACCTCTGCGGCCAGTATGGTCTTCGATAAGAGGTGGAAAAAGAGGACGTTCCAAAGATCAAAGAATGAGAACTGAAGATATTGGAAATTATGAATATGGATTGTCTGACTAAAGTTTTAAGTCAGAACATCAGAATGAAAAGTACAGACTGGTCTTTGATTATAAACTTCTTTAAGAATAATAATCTTGAATGGATAAATGTATAACTGATAGAAAGACCAAGCAAGGCATGGACAAAATAAGCTCGGTAATGAACAGAATTATCGACAAAAAGATGATGGGATGTGGAAGGGGGAGGAAGTACTCAGATTGATTGTTTTAGTTTGTGATTGTAATGTTTGTCTGTTTGTGTTATTTGTTTATTTGTATTCTTTGTCTATTTTAATTATTGAAAACTAATAAAACATTTTAATCATCGAAAGATGTATGCTAAACTAGATAACCTTTCATTAAAATTAATCAATGGAACTTTTAAATAGCTTGAATGCATAGACTGGTCCATATTTAGCACTAAGAAAAGAGAGTGTTTTAACTGAAAAAAGAAAGGGAGATGGCACTCTCCTTTATATTTGTAGTTCTTGTTGGAAAAATCATTCTTGTATAATTTATTACAGTGGTTCTCAACCTTTCTAATGCCGCGACCCCTAAATACAGTTCCTCATGTTGTGGTGACCCCCAACCATAAAAAAAATTGTTGCTAATTCTTAACTCTAATTTTGATACTGTTTCTTTTAAATGGTCTTTTAACTTATGATGATGTTTTAGATAATGTTTATCTGTCTTTTTTATTATTGTTGTTGGCATCTAATGGATACCGTTTATAAGGACTGGATATAAATGTCTAAAATAAATAAATAAATACTGTTATGAATCATAATGTAAATCTCTGATATGAAGGATGTATTTTCATTGTTACAAACTGAACATAATTAAAGCATAGCGATTAATCACAAAAACAATATGTTTGGAGGATTATGGACAACGGATGATGGGATCTGCAGTATTTATTATATTATTTATTTTATTATTCGATCTTATATTCCGCTCCTCCCTGCAGGCTCGGGGCGGATCACAACATACAAAAAAACAAGCTGCGCATACAACCTGCAGCCATACATAGCATAAAAACATAAAAACATAAAACCAATGTATAATAAAATCCATAGAGGTTAGATTTCTAAGACTCCAGGCATGAACCCCTCAGGGCAGATCAGTTAGTCAAAGGCCAGTTTGAAGAGGGCAGTTTTGCAAGCCCTTCGGAAAGGGCTGAGCTCTGAAATCGCTCGGGTAGCATCAGGCAGGGAGTTCCACCATACTGGGGCCGCTACAGAGAAGGCCCTCTGCCTAGTTGTGAATAGATGGCAGGAGCGGATCGATGGAACCAGTAGCAAATTTTGCTCTTCTGAACGTAGTGATCTCGGGGGAACGTACGGGGCAAGGCGGTCCCTCAGGTACCCAGGCCCTAGACCGTGTAAGGCCTTAAAGGTTAGTACCAACACCTTGAAGGCAATTCGGTACTCTATGGGAAGCCAGTGCAGTTGCGGTACTCTATGGGAAGCCAGTGCTCCCACCATCAAGCGAGCAGCGGCAATCTGTATCAAACACTGCTGTTAGGTCTAACAAAACAAGCAGTGCTGATCCACCCTGGTCCAGCTGGCGGCGAAGTTGCTCTGTAATGGCGACAAGCACGGTCTCCGTCCCATGCCCAATACGGAAGCCGGACTGGAAGGGGTCAAGCCCAGCTGTGTCGTCTAGGAACCGCTGCAGCTGATCCGCTGCTGCCCTCTCAATTACCTTGCCTAAAAAAGGCAAATTAGACACAGGTCGGTAATTGGAGGGAGCCGAAGGATCTAAATTCGGCTTCTTCAGCAGCGGTCTTACCATTGCCTCTTTCAACCCCCCTGGGAACACTCCTTGCTCAAGGGAGCTGTTGATAATTTTCCCAGGGGGCCACGTAGCCTCTCCCGGCAAGATCTAATCAGCCAGGAGGGGCACGGGTCGAGGGAGCAGGTAGTTGGTCTAGCTGCAGCCAGTATCCCATCGACAGCTGCTGCGTCCAGCAGTTGGAAGCGGGTGAAGGTGGGCCCGCCGAGTGGCGGCGGAGTCTCGAGTTCACTCACTGTATCAAGAGTGGCTGGGATATCCTGGCGGAGGGTCGAGATTTTGTCGGCGAAAAAGTTCTGGAAGGCCTCAGCTGTTGGTGCCAAATCCCTATCATTTGGGACAGCCGGAATTGTAGTCAAGGACCGAATTATTCTAAAAAGTTGAGCTGGGCGTGAACTAGCCGACTCTATCAAGGAAGAATAGTGAGCTTTTTTGGCATCCTTGATAGCTTGCTCATAAACCTCTTTGAACTATTTATAAGCTAATCTCGATGCTCCGTCGCGCCGATCCTACCACACGTCCTCTAGCTGTCTCTTCCTCCGTTTCATCGCTCGTAGCTCCTCGGTGAACCAAGGTGAGCGATTCCTTCGGAGGGTGAGAGAGCGTCTGGGGGCGATCTCATCTAAGGCAGCGGAAAGACTGAGTCGCTGGGGAGTTCCAAATCCCTCAGAGCATTCAGGAACCTAGTGGGTTCCATAAGTCTCTTCGGGCGAAACAGAATGGGTTTGGCACCCTTACCGAGTGGGGGAGCCATTTCAAGACGGACTTCCAGGACACTGTGGTCGGACCATGGAACCTCCATTATAGAGGTTAGGACCACCTGAATTCCGGCTGCGAAGATCAAATCCAGGGTGTGCCCGGCCTGGTGTGTGGGCCTGGTCTTGCAGAGCGAGAGTCCTAGTGCCTCCATGGTAGATACTAGGTCCACGGCTGCTGTTGAAGGGGAGGTGGTATCGGCGTGGACATTGAAGTCCCCCAACACAATAAGTTTAGGGAACCTCAATGGCCACTCCGAGACCATCTCCAGCAGCTCAGGCAGGCTCCCTGTTGGCGCGTTGGGTGCTCGGTACACCATCAGGAAGGCTACACTCTCACTGGCGCCCCACACCAGACCGGCACACTCTATTCCTGGGATGTTCGCCGTCGGGATCGTCCTGGAATTGAAGTTGTCTCGACTGAGAATGGCCACCCCCCCCCCCCCGTCTCTCTGTCCTCATCTGGCAACTAGCAACAAACCCCGGTGATGCCAACTCGTGCATAAGGACCTCGTCTCCCTCTTGCAACCAGGTTTCAGTGAAACAGGCAAGGTCGACCTTCTTCTCCAGGAGGAAGTCCCTGATGATCCCCGTCTTGTTACGCACGGACCTAGTGTTTGCTAGTACCAGAGTTGGAGGAGAGATAGTTGGAGACTCCCCATCTGCGTGCCTGGGTATAGCTCGTAGGTCAGAAGGAGGACGAGCCCTTCCTCGGCTCTTCCTCCTCCTCCTCACATAAGGCCTACGTCTACCGTCCCTATTGCCCCTACCTGAGATCACTAGTATTTCCCGCCCCTGCACATCTTCCCCCGATGGTTCACTTAGGTGTCCGGCCTTCTGCCCACCCTCTGAAAGGGGGGGGGGGCGGATCGGAACAGCCCATCGTCTCTTTGACTAGGTTGAACAGAGGGTGGAGGAAGGGTCACTCGCCCTCCCCTCCCCTCGCTCATATGGTTCCGCTTTGTCCATGTTGAGAGTGGCTCCAGATCTGGGGCCAGCGGCTGAGCAGGGCCGACGTTCAACCCCTCATCAGGGGGAACTGCCCTGGTTGTAGGGACGGAGTCAGTAGAGTTCCTACGGCCCAAGTCCTTGAAGCCCAGCCCCCAAAAGGTCCTGGACCTGTGCTTTCCTCCTTTCCCCAGGGAGCGGTCAGTCTCATTTGTGGATCCTCTTGTCTTGTCGAATGGTGGTCTCTGGCCCCAGGCTAGCACCTCCTGACTGGGTCTCTGCCCTGATGTAGGTGCCATTTCTGTCCCCCCGGTGGAGATGGAGATACCACTGCCCAAGGTCTTTGGGGCAGGGCTGGCTGCCTCACTCAGCACCTCAGAAGATCGCAGGGGTGGGGGCAGAGTCCTTAGATAGTTCTGCTGAGGCTCCATCTGTGGAGCCAGTGGGGGTGATGCAGGTCCTCCCTTCTGCAGATGGCGCTGTCGCTCCTCCTCCCATCGCAGGGAGGGAGGGGTAAGAGTTCCTGTGTCAGTGAGGGGCGTGTCGGAGGGAGGCGGGTCTTCTGCCTCGGCACAAGGCGCATCAGGTGGGGGCGGAACCAGGGAGGGTCCGACTTTCCGGCATCTGCGTCGGCGCCTGCGTCGGTGCCTCCGCCTCCCCCCTTGACATAAAGAATGGCCATGACAAACAGAAAATACTGGAGGGGTTTGGGAGGAATTCACAGGGATTTAGGGGAGATGTAGTTCACCTACTGTACATCCGGAGAGCCCTGTGAACCCAAACCACTATGAATCTGGACCAAACTTGGCACAAATATTCAATATATATATAAAGGGGTGTACGGGGTTGCTTGAATAAGTCAAAGCAACGAGGAGAGTAATGAAATAGTAACAGATATAATTTATTATATTCTGATTTCAATACTTCACATAAAACAAAATGCACAACAAAATGCACAAATTCTGTTGCTACACAGTTAAGCAGTAATTATGCACAAATATCCAGGTAAGTACCACACATAGATTGAAAATATGCCTAAACATCAATGGACTATTCCGAATAATTCAATCTCTAAGTAGAGAGTCCCAGTAAGAACACCTCCGCAAACAATGAAGGATTGAAGAGAAACAACTGGAAAAACTGACACAATATGAGGATTTAAAGACTCTGCAAAGACTCTGGCACAAGCCAGTCAAGGTGGTCCCAGTGGTGATCGGCACACTGGGTGCAGTGCTTAAAGACCTTGGCCTGCACTTAAAAACAATCAGCACTGACAAAATTACCACCTGCCAGCTGCAGAAGGCCACCTTACTGGGACCTTACTGGGATCTAACAACAACAACAACAACTCAAACTTATGGCAGGCTCTCACATCCTTTCTGCCCCATATAATAATAATAATAACAATCACAACAGTAAGCCAAGCTTATGGCAGGTTCTCCCATCCTTTCTGCCCCATATAATAACAATAACAATAACAACAACAGTATGGCAAGCTTATGGCAGGTTCCCCCATCCTTTCTGCCCCATATAATAATAATAATAATAATAATAATAGTAGTAGTCTCCTGGATTCACTGGATGGGTTTGGTGGGCATTGACCATGAGTTTTAGAGTTCTAGTTCACTTATATCCAGAGAGAACTGTGGACTCAAACAATGAGGGATCTGGACCTCATTTGATATAAATACCTGATACCCCGAAATTTAAGAACTGGTAGGGTCAGGAAGCTCTTGGAGGCAGAGTGGAAAAGAGCTGTGCTGCTGCTGCTCTCCCCTGTGGGTGAAGAAAGAGGGCTAGCGAGGAAGAGGAGGTCTGAATGGAGGGAGGGGGCGGCCAGGCACATAGGCCCCAGGGAGGAAAGGGAGGGAAAGGAAGAGGCAGGGAGATCCTGCCGGGGTTGGGGGCAGGCTCCTCCAGGGATACGTTTTTTCATATGCTGAGCAGCCAAGAGGAGGAGGAAGGAGAAGAGGATGAATTGGAATTAACCACTGTTTCGTGTGGCTCTTTGGACCTGAGGCTCCAGATAAGGCAGTCAGCTATTTCGGGGGAGGAGCTGAAGGATGAGGCGGTACCCCTCAGAAATGGCCAAACGACCCCCGTGGGGGTTGCAACCCCCAGGTTGAGAAACTGATTTATTAAGTTACCAAGATGATATTCCTCTTACTTTTCTTTTAAAGATAAACAGGTAATAAAGCATGTAAATATTTTTGAAATCTATCATAAATTCAGCATGAAGTATCAGTGTGTGGGTTCTTTCTTACCTTTGACCCAATGAGGGTGTACAGCCACTGGATTGTTTCATTGTGATTTATTACACCATTCATCCCATCCACATACAGCATAATTTGTCCCAGGGCTAAGGAAATAAAGAAGACAAAGGAAGTTAGCTAAATTCAGTTGCTTAGTATGTTTGTCATATTATGAATACTTGGGTCTCAGACATGAATGAGAAATGACAGAGTATCACGCTCTGCTTTTAAATTACAACAGATGGCCATCCAAATACTCTGAATAACTTGTCTAGTTGGAATGTAGATTTTTGTGAAATGTACTTTTAATATAATCCCAATGATTACAGTTGCCAACCCCTTTAATAAAATAAAGTTGGTATCTAAACATGGCCAGTGTGTGCATGCATTTATGTTTTTGTAGAAAGCCCTCAGCTTTCTTCAAGGGGAGCCAGTGCACTATGGCCATAGAGGATGTGAACTTACTCTCAGATATACTCTCAGAACTTACTCTTTGCTATTGTTCATATGGGAGTATTTCTTTGGAGAAGGGTCCAGTCCCTGGATTGCTCGTGACTAAACTAGGACAGCAATGAGAAAAGTGGCCATAAACCTCTGAAAGGATTTATCAACCACACAACAATGGATCCACCAACCATACCTTGCTTTTTGTAAGGCATGTGGAGATTTTTTATGTATGGGACAGCATACATTTTTGTCAATGGCAAATCCAAAGCTACCTTTTATTTATTTATTTATTTATTTATTTATTCGGCTTCTATGCCGCCACTCCCGGTGGGCTCGGGGTGGCTCACAACACCAAGCAACAGCGTAAAAACAACAACACAGATTAAAACATAGCATAAAACATCAATAAAACATCATAGCATGCAAACAGTGATTAAAACACCTGGTGTGAAAAACAACACAGCAGGGGGCAGTATAACAGCAGGGAGGGGTGCACCAATGAGACCTACACATCAAAAGCTCGCTGGAATAGGTAGGTCTTGCACGCCTGCCTGAAGGGAAGCCGGTCGTGGATGGTGCGCGTTTCCGCGGGGAGAGCATTCCAGAGTGTAGGTGCAATCACCGAGAATGACTTTCGGCGAGTAGCTGTCAGTCTGGCTGCTTTTGCAGAGGGAGCGGTCAGAAGATTAGTATCCTCGGAGCGAAGTGATCTCATGGGGCAATATGGGAAGAGACGGTCCTTCAGATACGCTGGCCCCAGGCCGTGCAAGGCCTTAAAGGTAAGAACCAACACTTTGAAGGTGATCCGGTGCTCAATTGGCAGCCAGTGCAGATCCTGCAAAGTAGGTGTTATGTGGCAACCTGCTGGCATGCCAGACAGGAGCCGGGCGGCAGTGTTCTGCACCAGCCTGAGCTTCCGGGTCACCGACAGAGGAAGGCCAACGTAGAGCGCATTACAGTAATCCAGCCTTGAGATGACCGTGGCTTGGATCACCGTGGCCAGGTCGTTCCGGAATAGATAGGGGGCCAGCCGCCTTGCCTGTCTGAGATGGAAAAAGGCATTGGATTGCCATTGGATTACAATTCCTATTTGTACATCCAGAATTAAGAGTTATTATGCAAAATTATCTGAACAACTGCTTTTTATGGCTTTTTATGGCTCTAATCTATCATGTGCTGCTCTTTAAAAGCTAATGAAGAAAAAACATCAAAGAAAATAGCTCCCCCTGCAATTCAGGGCATGCAAAGCAGTGTTTCCTCTTATATTTTCTTACTTGGCCCCCTCCATGGCTTTATGTCAATTAAACAAGACCGGCAAATACAAGGAAGAGATCATTTGGTGATACACTATTTGTGGAAAGCCCTTTCACATCACAACCTTTTTGATACCACGTGAATGTAATTTTACTCGCCCGGATATTTTAAATAAATTATTTTAGTGCTTTTACAATCTCTGAACCTTTGTTTTACTTAATCTAAATTTTTATTTAGATGCTATAGGATTTTTATATTTTACAGTGGGTTTTAATGTATGGTTTTATATTCTGCTATATACAGCTGTTGTTTTACTTTTACAATTTGCATTTTAGTCCATTGTATCTCTCTCAGAGGATGTGTAATAAAAATATATCAAAAGGACTAATTTAAAGCACCTGGCAATCCTACCAATAAAATCATAATTTCTAAATCAAATCCCCATGTTCCATAAATGTTTACGTTGTTTATTCATTCAACGCTTCCGACTCTTCATGATCTCATGGACTAGCCTACGCCAAAACTTCCTATTGGCCGTCACCACACCCAGCTCGTTCAAGGTAGAGTCAGTCACTTCAAAGATAACATCCATCCATCTTGGCCTTGGTTGGCCCCTCTTCCTTTTTCCTTCCATTTTTCGCAGCATCATTATTTTCTCCAAGGTACCCTTTTTTTTAAATCTGAAGCTTTTATTTTATTGTAGTTTTAACATATTCAGTATTTAAACATTGTTATACTTAACACTTTCCCTTAACAAATTGTACAGAACATGTATGTCTTAATGCCTATAGTATTTCATCCTTCGGCTTCATGACATATTGTCCAATCACCCAAGGTATCTTTGTCTTCAGTGAGCAGTCAGGCTTTATTTCCTGGTTTATGGACTGGTTTGATCTTTCTGTGGTCCAAGGCACTCTCAGAATTTTCCTCCAACAAATTTTTATTTATTTTTTATTTATTTATTTATTTTCGGGTTTCTATGCCGCCGACTCCCGGAGGCTCGCGGCGGCTTACAGAAGCCGAAGGCACAGTAAAATACAGAAACAATAAAACAGTAAAAGCAGTTAAAAACAGAGCAACACAATAGAACAATACAAGATTAGGGCAATAGCACTGTTGGGATATGGTGGCCTACGCGCCGAAGGCCTGCTTAAACAAGTGGGTTTTACAAGCCCGTCTAAACGGGAGCAGGTCCTTCAGTGCCCGGGTTTCGGCCGGGAGGGCGTTCCCCAGCGTAGGGGCTATAACTGAGAATGCCCTCCGACGGGTGGATGTCAAACGTGCCAGCTTCGCCGAAGGTACCTCCAGAAGGTTGGCATCCTCAGACCGTAGTGATCTCAAAGGGCGATATGGAGTGAGACGGTCCCTCAGATACGCTGGCCCCAGACCGTGTAAGGCCTTAAAGGTAAGAACCAACACTTTGAAGGTGATCCGGTGCTCAATTGGCAGCCAGTGCAGATCCTGCAAGATAGGTGTTATGTGCCAGCCTGCTGGGGTGCCAGACAAGAGCCGGGCGGCAGTGTTCTGCACCAGCTTGAGCTTCCGGGTCACCGACAGAGGAAGGCCAATGTAGAGCGCGTCGCAGTAATCTAGTCTTGAGATGACCGTGGCTTGGATCACCGTGGCCAGGTCGTTCCGGGAGAGGTAGGGGGCCAGCCTCCTTGCCTGTCGGAGGTGGAAGAAGGCCACCTTGCTGACCGCAGAGACCTGGGCCTCCATGGTCAGCTGGGAGTCCAGGTGGACTCCCAGGCTCTTCACGGAAGACGATGGGCATAACGCCTCACCGTCCAGGGTCAGAAGCTGGACATCCACCCCGCGCGGGCGGCCTAGCCACAAGACCTCCGTCTTCGCCGGATTCACCCTCAACCTACTGGCTCGCAGCCATCCAGTAACGGCTTCGAGGCAATGTTGGAAATTATCGGGGACGGATCCCGGCCTGCCCTCCACCCTCAGAATGAGCTGGGTATCGTCAGCATATTGGTGACACTCCAGCCCATAACTCCGCACCAGCTGTGCAAGCGGCTGCATGTAGATGTTAAATAACAGAGGGGAGAGGATAGCCCCCTGAGGAACTCCACAAACTAATGAGGAGCCCTCGGAGACCACCTCGCCCCTCCTCACACGCTGAGACCGCTGGTGGAGGAAGGAGGCCAGCCATTTTAGGGCTGTCCCCCTCACTCCAGCCATGGCCAGGCGGTGGATCAATAGATTGTGGTCGACCGTGTCAAACGCTGCCGTGAGGTTCAATAACACGAGCAGCGCAGACCCGCCTTGGTCAAGCTGGCAGCGGAGTTGGTCTGTGATGGAGACCAGAACCGTCTCTGTCCCATGCCCCGAACGGAAGCCAGACTGGAAGGGGTCTAGCCATGTTGCATCATCTAGGAAGGACTGCAGCTGCTCCATTACTGCCCTCTCAACTACCTTGCCCAGGTATGAAAGGTTCGACACTGGGCGGTAGTTGGAGGGAACCGCAGGGTCTAATGACGGTTTCTTCAGTAATGGAGCTACCACCGCTTCTTTTAAGCACTATAAATCTCAAACAGGATAATTTTGCTATGAAACAATGTAATTTAAACATTTCAGTATAAAAGGATCCAAAATCATTTATTATAGTCAGAAGTCGTGCAGGACAGGTGAAGAACTGTTTATTCTAAGTGGAATTTCTACATATTCTTTTTTTAAGTCTCTGAAAGGAAGCAGGACAATCTTGTCTCCAAAGGGTGAGAAGTATGTGGCCCTTCAGAAGTTGTAAGTGACTGGAATTGTGCCTTTGCTTAGGCCCCAATACCAGCCTCTCACATTATGTAAACATTGAGATAACAACTGTGGCCTTGGAGTAACGGCTCAAGCTTTTGGCGTGAAGAGCGAGCTATGCCAAAAGCCTCTTCCCGGGCTTTTCTAGTTAAGGGGAGGGGTCTTAGTTCAATTGGAGGAATGTGTATTTAAGGCTGAACCTTGTGACTGTTTGCCAGATCTATCTTTGACTGTGAGGCATCCGGAATAAAGTGCTTTCGTGATTTCCAGTGAACGTCTCTGCTGTGAGTCATTGAGGTCCTATGTCAGTGAAGCTGACATAAGTTGTCTTTGGACTGCAACAAGACTGTAAGTTATTAATGGCATATCCTCTGTGTTCAGAAGGTTTGGAGTTCAGTCTTATTAGTTGATATGTGCCTTAAAATCAATACTTACTTATTGTCAGTGCCTTTCTATATATATAGACACCGTAAGGCAACAATATCCTGTCTTTTGAAATATATTTTATACTGATTTGTAATCTAATTTTAAATAACTGTTTACTGGGGAGTTGTCCTTCTCTTCTTAGGGTGCTTGTGCCCGCTTTGTGCTGGTCAGTGACTGTAATAAAGTTTTTTTGTTTGTTTGTTTGAAATTTATTATTTCGATTTGTATACCGTCCTTTCCAGATGGCTCAGGGCGGTTTACAGTGTATCGAACTACTAACAGGCATAAAACATAACAATTTAAACAGTACCAAATAACAGTGTAAGAACAGACGAGATTGGAACAGTTCCAAATAGGACAATTCCACCCTCCCAGGGAAGTTATAAGCTAAAAGCCTGCCGGAACAGCGCGGTTTTACATGCTCTCCGGAAAGCTGTTAGTGTTAGTGTAATGCTCCGGAAAGGGGGGGTCCGATAAACCAAACTCACTCCAAGCAGGTTGGAAGATAGATCAACGCCAGATCGATACGGAATAAGTTGGCCACCTTGAATGAATTCATCATAGAGCAAGATGCAGATATTAACTGCATCACGGAGACCTGGACACAGAATGGAGATACTATACCTCTCCATGAGCTGTCCCCTCCGGGTTTCCGGATGTTCCATCAACCAAGAACTGGTGGTAGGGGAGGAGGAGTGGGTATAGTAGTTAGGGATGACATCCCGGTGACAGTTATCCAGGCCCCGAATATCACGGGCATGGAATGTTTGGGAATCACCCTTAAAGCTAAGGAGTGCTTAGCGATTCTTCTTATCTATCGCTCCCCCGGGACCCCGAAGGAGAGCTTACTCAATCTGCTCGATCTTGCCGCGGATTGGACACTTAGATTCCCAAGACTCATTGTTTTGGGAGATTTTAACATCCATGCAGACGCTAATATGCCATCCCCCCTAGCGAAGGAGTTCATCCGATCCATGGACACATTAGGACTCATTTTGATGGAGTCCGGCCCCACACACCAGGCCGGACATACCTTAGACCTAATCTTTGGGTACGGGTTGAGGGTTACGCAGCAAGTAACAACGAAGGTCCCCTGGTCGGATCATTTCACTCTGAAGGCCGACATCAGAATCCCCCTACCGGCAAGGCCAGAGCCAAAACCTATACTGGCACGCCAGAAGAGGCATATGGACCCCAGCTGCTTCGCAGCAGCCATTGAGCCGATGGAAGTTTCGGTGGGACCTTGAATCAACGGGTGGACAGATGGAATACAGTCTTGTCGAAAGCCATCGACCAAATAGCCCCCAGACGCCTGATCTGGCCACGAAGAGTCCATTCTCCATGGTTCACGGACGACCTGCGACTGCTGAAGCGAAGGCGGAAGCAGCTGGAGAGCGCGTGGCGTCGGAAACCAACTCAGACGTCGAGATCAGCCTTCAGAGATATGCGCAGGTCATATGAACGGGCGGTCAAAGAGGCCAAGAAGACCTATAACTCCTCCTTAATAGCGGCGGCAAGATCGCGCCCAGCACAGATCTTTAAGATCGTCCGAGACCTAGCTATGCCCAACTCACTGCCACAATGAAAATTCAGCTATCTCAGCGGAAGAATTTCAAGTTTTCTTCACTGAGAAAATAATTGCCCTTAGGCGTGATTTACCCTCTATACCTGAGGAGAGGAGCGGGATGGGTAAGGACCCAGCTCCATCGCCTAGCTTGAAACTCGACCAGTTCAAGGCTCTGAATTCAGAGGAGATTAATCAAATCTTGACCGCAGCAAGGGCAACCACTTGCTCTACAGACCCGTGCCCGTCCCATCTGATTAAGTCCTGTGCAGGGAGCCTCCTGGCCACTCTGACAGGGTTGATAAATCACTCATTGGAGCTGGGAGTCTTTCCCGATGCGCTGAAGGAGGCTAGAGTCCGCCCGCTGCTGAAGAAGGTGAATTTGGATCCAGCGGTGCCGGTAAACTACCGGCCGGGCTCAGACCTACCCTTCCTCGGAAACTGATTGAGCGGGCAGCAGCGATCCAATTACAGGAATTCCTGGAAACCTCAGGAAGCCTGGACCCCTGCCAATCGGGTTTCCGCGCCGGACACGGGACCGAGACCGTCCTGGTGGCCATTACGGACGACATCCGCCGCCAATTGGAGAAGGGAGGTTCGGCTATCCTGGTGCTGCTTGACCTCACCGCGGCGTTCGACACGGTGGACCATGACTTGCTGTTGCGGCGACTATCAGCCATTGGGATTCAAGGCACAGCTTTGGCCTGGTTCGATTCCTTCCTGCGGGGCCGTTCGCAGCGTGTTGAGTGGCGAGGCCAAGCGTCCAAGAAATCCACCCTGGACTGTGGAGTCCCCAAGGCGCCATTTTGTCACCAACGCTTTTTAACATCTCGTCCAACCCTTGGCAAGCATAGCCAGAAGTTTTGGATTGGGGTGCTACCAATATGCAGATGACACCCAGCTTCTGCTGAAGCTTGAGCCAGGTGTAACATCGGTGCCTGAGAACTTCAGACAAGGACTAGAGGCAGTGACCAGATGGCTCCGCTCATACAAACTCAAGATCAATCCATCAAAGACTGAGATTCTATGGCCGGGACGCCCAGAGCCACCCATTCCGCTGCCTCTCTTTGAGGGAGAGCCGCTGATCCCGGCCCGTCGGTGAAGAGTCTCGGTGTGATACTAGACTCGAGACTCTCACTGGAGGCCCAGGTTGCTGCGACAAGTAAGGGAGCTTTCTTCCACCTACGCCAGGCACGTCAACTGGCACCTTACCTTCCATCAGATGCGCTGGCTACGGTGGTCCATGCCACAGTGACATCACGGCTGGACTACTGTAATGCCTTGTACGTGGGGTTGCCGCAGTCAACCACTCGTAAAATCCAGCTGGTGCAGAATGCAGCCGCCAGACTCCTCACCGGGACACCACTGAGATGCCATATCGCGCCATCTCTGCAGCGCCTGCACTGGCTGCCAGTCGAGCTCAGAGCCATCCACAAGATCCTGTCGCTTACCTTTAAGGCCCTCCATGGTGCCGGCCCAGCTTATTTAAAAGACCGCTTGTCCGAACCAGCTCATTTAAGGTCGCTGCGCTCAGGAAACAGGGACCTTCTCCGCATCCCAGGTGTGAGTGAGGCCCGCCTCGACACCACGAGACGGAGAGCTTTTTCCATCGCGGCCCCTGTCCTTTGGAACTTGATGCCGGCGGATCAGAGAGCTATCCGGGACATGCCCCAGTTCCTGACCGCACTGAAGACCTGGCTCTTCCAAAAGGCTTATGGCTAAGGACACCTCCCAGACTTAGCCTGAGCTACTGGAACTATTTTAATTAATCTTTTTATTCTTTTAGCTTTTAACTATTGAATTCTTTTATGTGTTTTTGTGTGTAAGTCGCCCGGAGCACTGACGTGGAGGGCGACTCATAAATAATAAAATCAATCAAATCAATCAATCATTTATTGGCTCCTTGCTCCAGGCTAAACAAAGATAGACTAAAGAAAAGCCCGCGCAAACATCCCTCAAGACTTCCTCCCCGGCCCGCCCCCCGCTGGGTCCCTCCTTCCAAGGCTTGACCAGATGGCCAGTCCACATATCAAAGGCCAGGAAGGTATCTGGTAGATCAAAGGGGATGAGCCCGGTGGTTGCCCGCCCGGCAGTGTCCATATCAATTGGCGCGATCGGCTTGGTCCGTTATGGCAGTAAACGAACCAACCGGAGCTGACATAGCGCCCCTGCAAGGGAAAGAACAAAGAAAGAGGGGAATCAGGGCCCCGGCTTGTCTGGGAAAGCGGCGTGAAAAGCCTTAACTAGTCTCGGGGCGCTAACGTGGGGTGCCAACACCCACTCAGGGTGTAAGTCCTTGGCAGTCCATTTAACTAAGTAACTAAGACGGCCCTTGTGGCGCCGAGAGTCCAAAATGTCCTTAATCTCAAAGTGGGTGTGAGATCCCACCATAATAGGCACCGGTGCGCCTTCCTCGGCGGACCACTTCCGGTCGGACACAGCTTTTTTCAATAAGCTCACATGGAACACAGGGTGGACCTTGCGCCAGGTGTGCGGCAGGTCCAGTTTGACCGCCACGGGGTTAATTATCTCCACCACACTGAGGGGCCCTACAAATTTGTTCGCAAACTTGCGGGACGGCTGAGTCGACTTCAGGTTCTTGGTGGAGAGGAATACGCGGTCCCCCACCGTGTATGTTGGCTGGGGCCCCCTCTTCTTGTCAGCGTACAGCTTGTAAGAGTCCCGGGCCTGCCGCAGCGCCGTCTGGATAGCCGGCCAAGCCGCCGCAACCTTGGCTCCCCAATCGGTAACTGGAGTCGCCGGGTCGGTCGCTGGGGCCACCGCGGGGAAAGGCGGAAAGTCGCGGCCGGCCACAATGCTCGGCGTTGCTCGGCGTTGTTGTAACTATATTCTGCCACGTCCAGCAGCTCGGCCCAGTTGTCTTGCTGGTAGGTCGAGTAACAGCGGAGGTACTGCTGCAGGGTGCGCTGAACCCGCTCTGTGGCGCCGTCCGTCTCTGGATGGAACGCCGTGCTCAGGGCCCGCCGGGATCCCAGCCCTGCCAGGAACGCCTTCCAAAACCTGGACGTAAATTGTGGTCCTCTGTCACTCACCACGCGCCGGGGCAGCCGTGGAGCCGGAAGACATGGTGGGCGACAAGGCGGGCCAACTCCGGGGCCGTGGGCAGTCTGCGGAGCGGAACAAAGTGAGCCTGTTTTGAGAACAGGTCCACCACCGTCCATATGGTGGTATATCCGCTGCTGGGCGGCAGGTCGACGACGAAGTCCATTGCTATTTCGCTCCAAGGTTCGGCCGGGTCGGCTACCGGCTGCAGCAGCCCCGTTGACCGGCCTGTCTTGGGCTTGTTCCGTGCGCACACTTCGCACTCCGCTATGTAGTCACTAGTGTCCTTTCTCATGGCCGGCCACCAGAACTGCCGGGCCAATAGCTTTAGAGTTTTAGTGAGGCCGAAGTGGCCGGACAGTGTGGAATCGTGGGCTTGAGCTAGGACCGGGGCCCTCTGGCTCTGGGGAACATATAGCTTGTCTTTGTAGTACCATATGCCTTTAGCCTCAGTTAAGTCCTCGCGGTGCTCCTTAAGCCACGCGTCTGTTCCATAAGCTGCTGCCAAGTCTGCTAACAGTTCTGGGGTCCCAGGGACCGTGGGTTTTGGGGCCTTATCTGCCGCCCGGGTGCGGGTCACCAGGCCCAGCTGATGTTTGGAGAACACGGTCCCCACCTCTTCTGGCGCCGAGTAGTCAGCCTCAGGCATTCTGGAAAGCGTGTCGGCCAACACGTTTTTCGGGCCCGGCAGGTACTTGAGCTGGAAATTGAAGCGGCTGAAGAACTGTGCCCATCTCAGCTGCTTGGCGTTGAGTCTCTGGGGGGTTTGGAGTGCCTGCAAGTTCTTGTGGTCTGTCCATACTTCGAAGGGCAGGGCGGTGCCCTCAAGAAGTGCCTCCAGTGGCTCAGCGCTGCCCGCACGGCAAAGGACTCCTTCTCCCACACATGCCACCGCTTCTCTGACGGTGTGAATTTCTTGGACAGGTATGCGCAGGGTCGCAGGGTCCCGTCGTCGTCTCGCTGCAGGAGAATCGCCCCATAGGCCGCCTCCGAGGCGTCGCACTGCACAGTGAATGGCTTGTCAGGCTGGGGATGTCTCAGCAGCGGCTGACTGGTGAAGCTCCGCTTGAGGCTGTCAAAGGCCTCCTGGCACTGCGGAGTCCAGTTGAGCTTCGCACCGGGTGACTTGGCTTTCTTGGTTTCTCCCAAGCTCTTGGTTTTTAACAGTTCGGTCAAGGGAGCGCTATTTTAGCAAAGTTCTGGATGAACTGTCTATAAAGTTGGCGAACCCCAAAAGCCCTGTAGCTGCCGCCGGGTTCGCGGTGCCTCCCACGCGAGCACATCCCTCACCTTACTTGGGTCCATGGCTAGGCCTCGCGTGGATATGCGGTACCCTAGATAGTCCAGTTCCTGCCGGTGAAACTCGCACTTAGACAGCTTGACAAAGAGCTGGTTATCTCGCAGCCGCCGCAGCACCTCCCTGGTCATCTTTACGTGCTCCGCCTCTGATTTGGAATAAATTAACACGTCATCCAGGTATACTAGAACTCCCTTGTAGAGTAAGTCCCTGAAGATCTCGTTGATGGTGCTGGAAAATCCGGGGAGCGCCTTTAAGTCCGAATGGCGTGACCCGGAATTGGTACTGGCCCAGATGGCAGTTGAATGCGGTCTTCCAGCAGTCCTCGTCCTTCACCCGGATCCGGTAGAACGCCTCCCGGATGTCCAGCTTGGTGAAGATCTGCGCCTCCCCCAGTTGGGCCAGGATCTCGGACATCAGGGGCAACGGGTAGGGGCTAGAGGTGCAGATAGCATTGAGGCCCCGGTAGTCTACGCACAGTCGCAGCGATCCGTCCGCCTTTGGCCTGAACAGGACGGGGCTGCCATCGGGCTGGTCGATTTTTCAATAAAGCCTCTGTCTATATTCTTATCAATAAAGTCTCTTAATGCCTTTCTTTCGGGGTCAGACAGGGCGTACAGTTTCGGGCTGGGCAACTTGGCGCCTTTTTCAATTTCAATTGCGCAATCGGACTTCCGGTGGGGGGGCAGCTGGTCACTTTCCCGCTCACTAAAGACCTCCCCCAAGTCTTCATATTCTCGCGGGACTTCACCGGGTTGGCTCTCTGCTGCCCCCACGCCCGCTCCCTCATGGATTGGGGTGTCCGCGTCTCCAAGGTCATCTAGCCTTGCCGGGCCTCTCCACTCCTGAACTGCACCGCTCCTGTCTCCCAGTTGATCCGCGGGTTTTGGTAGCGCAGCCAGGGGCCCCTAGAATGATGGGCTGGTGTGCCATTGCCGAAATGCCAATTTTAGATCTTCCCGGTGGGATCCCATCTGGACTCTGATTTCCCCTGTCTTGTGGGTGGCTGGCTTCCCATTCGCGGGGACCCATCTAGCTGGGAGAACAAGATCTGCTCGATCAGGGCTTGGGGTTTTATCCCCAGCTGCCTCGCTAATCCTGGGGACATCAAGCACCTGGTACATCCGCTATCTATCATAGCTGTAGTCTCTATGGGTTGGCGGGCCTCGGGGCCCCACACCTGAATGTCCACCCGCGGGGCCTCCCGCCATCTCGATGGCGCCTGGGCATCTGCTCCATATCGCACTCCACTCTCCCCGCTGAGGTTATCCAATCCTCCAGGGTCTCGGGATTTCCCCGGTGCATTGCCCATTCTAGAATGTCCTGTCTTAGGCCTGCCTTGAAGCACTCGAGTATAGTGGACTCGGACCAGCCCGGATCTGCCCGCTGGGGCTCGGAAGCTCAGGGCGTATTCGAGATGGTTCTCTGGCCTTGATAAATCCTCCTCAATTGGGCCTTGGCCTTCTCCCCGGCTAACGGGTCCCCAAAGCGGGCTCGCAGGGCCTCCAACAGGGTGTCTAACCGCCTCAGTTGCGGCGCTCGAGTGTCTGTTAACTGTATCAGCCAATCGGCCGCGGCCTCCTTTAGGTTGGCCCCACAGCCCGCACCTTGGCCGCCGGAGGGAACGTGTCCCCATAGTCCACCAAGTAATTCTGGACGTTGGTGACAAAGTATGACAGTTGGCGGGGGTCCCCGTCGAACTTTACCTTTAGGTCCCTCCGAGATCCCGTCATCTCTTGGCTCTGGTCCCCCAAGCCCAGGTGGGGGGTAGAGGCGTCCCTTCTGGGCCGGAGGAGCTCCTCTGAGAACCTCACCGAGGGCCTTCCTGGCTGTCCCACTCCTCGGCTCCGGCCTCTTCCTGCGAAGACGGGCTCGGGGGTCTCCCAAGGCCTCTCCTCCGGCCTACTCATTAGTAGGTCCAGTTGCGCCTGCATCTTCTGCATCGCTTCCGACATCTGGAACATCTGCACCTCCATCCGCAACATCTCAGTGCTGGGTGCTTTCACCTTGCGACGAACCGCGTCCTTCGGCGGCCGGGCCTGGTCAAGGTTTTCCTCACCGTCCATCCCGGTCACCACCACCTGTGGTTCTCCACCGGACGCTCCGGCTTCGATCTCGTCCTCGTTCTCCTCCTCCTCATCCGGGATTCTCGGAGGTTGTTCTTCGAGGGGCTTCCCTTCGGCTTGGGACATCTCTGCGAGGTTGGCTACGGTCGGAGGGTTTTCACGGCCGTAGAAGTTGGTTTAGTCTATCTTTATGTAATGCTCCGGAAAGGGGGGGGGTCCGATAAACCAAACTCACTCCAAGCAGGTTGGAAGATAGATCATTTATTGGCTCCTTGCTCCAGGCTAAACAAAGATAGACTAAAGAAAAGCCCGCGCAAACATCCCTCAAGACTTCCTCCCCGGCCCGCCCTCCGCTGGGTCCCTCCTTCCAAGGCTTGACCAGATGGCCAGTCCACATATCAAAGGCCAGGAAGGTATCTGGTAGATCAAAGGGGATGAGCCCGGTGGTTGCCCGCCCGGCAGTGTCCATATCAATTGGCGCGATCGGCTTGGTCCGTTATGGCAGTAAACGAACCAACCGGAGCTGACAGTTAGTTCACCAATTGAACGAACTTCTGATGGTAGGCTATTCCACAAACAAGGTGCTGCCACGGAAAAGACTCTCTGTCTAGTTGAAGACAGACGGATAGTGCGTAATGATGGAATCTGTAGAAGATTGAGGTCTTCAGAACGGAGGGATCTCTGGGGAACATATGGGAGTAGATGGTCCCTCAAGTACACCGGCCCTAGACCATGCAAGGCCTTGAAGGTCAATACCAACACTTTGAAGATGACCCGGTGCTCAATTGGTAACCAGTGCAAATGCTGCAGGGTTGATGTGAGCCCTGGCCGGTACTCCAGCCAGGAGTCTCGCTGCTGTGTTCTGCACCAGTTTGAGCTTCCGGATAACCGACAAACAAAGGCCAATGTAAAGGGCGTTACAGTAGTCTAGCCTCGAGATGACAGTTGCCTGGATTACCGTGGCTAGGTCATTATCAGATAGGTAGGGCGCCAGCCGCCTTGCTTGCCGCAGATGGTAAAAGGCAGATCTGCTGACAGTGGAGACCTGAGCCTCCATCGTCAGCAGCGGGTCCAACTGGACGCCCAAGCTCTTTACTAGGGACAACGAGCGTAATGCCTCGCCATCCAGCACAGGCAGCCGGAGCTCACATCCACCCAGGTGACCCAGCCAAAGGATCCGTCTTCGAAGGATTCACTCTTAGCTGACTGGCCCATAGCCAGCCAGTCATGGCTTCAAGGCATAGTTGGAAACAATCAGGTACAGCTGGGTGTCATCCGCGTACTGATGACACTCCAAACCAAAACTCTGCACCAGCTTAGCAAGGGGTTGCATGTAGATGTTGAATAGTAAAGGGGAGAGAATGGCTCCCTGAGGCACCCCACAACTTAAGGGGAGCCTCTCAGAAACCATACCTCCCCTCTCCACTTGCTGGCCATGACCAAGGAGAAAAGAGGACACCTATTTAAGGGCAGTCCCCCTGACCCCCGCCATGGCCAAACAGTGGGTTAACAATGCGTGGTCAACGGTGTCAAAAACTGCCGTAAGATCTAATAATACGAGCAGCGCTGATCCCCCTTGATCTAGCTGGCAGTGGAGCTGTGATGGCGACCAGCACAGTCTCTGTCCCATGCCCAATACAGAAGCCGGACTGGTAGGGATCTAATCTGGCTGTGTCATCTAGGAACTGCTGCAGCTGGCCTGCTACTGCCCTCTCAATCACCTTGCCCAGGAAAGGTAGATTTGACACTGGGCGGTAACTGGAGGGAGCCGTACGGTCTAACTCCGGCTTCTTCAGGAGCGGGCTCACCATTGCCTCTTTCAGTCCCTCTGGAAACACTTCTTGCTTAAGGGAGTGATTAACTATTTTCAACAGAGGGCCACGTAACCCTTCTCAGCAAGATTTGACTAGTCAGGAAGGGCACGGGTCGAGGGAGCAGGTGGTTGGTCTGGCTGCAGTCATGATCCTATCAACAGCCTCTACGTTTAGTAGGTGGAAGTGGCTGAGAGTGGGCCCACCGAGCGGCCACGGGGTCTCGAGTTCACTCACTGTATCAATTGTGGCAAGAAGGTCTCGGCGGAGCAGTGAGATCTTGTCTGCGAAAAAGTTCTGAAAAGCCTCAGCTGAAGGGGTTGAATCATTACCGTTTGGGACAGTAGGAACTGTCGTTAGAGACTGAATAATGCTAAACCATTTAGCTGGGCGTGAATTAGCAGACTCTATCAAGGAGGCATAGTATACTCTTTTAGCCTCCTTGACAGCATTCTCATAAGCTTCTTTGAATAGCTTATAAGTTGATCTTGCCACTTCGTCACGGAGTTTCCGCCACACGCCCTCTAGCCGTCTCTTTCCCCGCTTCATCGCTCGCAGTTCCTCAGTAAACCAAGGAGAATGACTTTTGTCTAGGGGCGATCTCGTCTAGTGCTCCGGAAAGCCTGTTATTCCACGCTTCCACCAGCAGTTCGACCGAGTCGCTGACAGGCTCCAAATCCCTAAGAGCATTCAGGAACCGCGCCGGTTCCATAAGTCTCTTCGGGCGAGCCCAAATTGGTTCAGTGCCCTTACGAGGAGGGATGGCAAGCTCAAGCCGGATTTCCAGGAAGCGGTAGTCCAACCATGGCACCTCTATACAAGAGATTGGGTCACTTGGATGCCAGTGCCGAAGACCAAATCTAGGGTATGTCCTGCCTGATGTGTAGGCCCAGAATTATAAAGTGAGAGCCCTAGCGTCGCCATGGTTGACACTAGGTCCTCCGCTGCTCTAGAAATGGGGGCAGCCTCGGCATGGATGTTGAAGTCACCCAAGACAAGAAGTCTGGGAAACCTCTCCGAGACCGCCTCCAGCAGCGCGGATAGGCTTCCTACCGGTGCGTTAGGCGCATGGTATACCAGTAGGAAAGCTATACTCTCCTGTAAATCCCACACAAGGCCGACACACTCAATCCCAGGGATGTTCGGCCCCGGGATCCTCCTGAGAACAAACTTCTCTCGGGCGAGCATTGCTAATATTGATGATTAGGAAGACTACGTTGCAAGCACCTATGTTGTGGGTGGATCTTTTCAAGTACAGTCACAGTAAAGTTATCATATTTGCTGTTGCAAGTCTTGAAATGCATATATAACACTGAGTTATCATAACCAGTATGAAAACGTGACCTGTGTTCACAAATCCTATTTCTAAGTTCTCTCGTGGATAAACCAATGTAAAAGCCCCCACAACAGCCACAAATTATGAAATATATTATGTTCTTTGAGTTGCAGGTTGCCCAGGTGTTAATCTTATAAATCTTCTTGTTGTGGGGATTTTGAATTTGGGTGAGGGAAGAAATATGTCTACAGATACTACATTTCCCACATTTCTTTGTGCCATAGGGTAGGGGGATGGGAGGGGGATGGTTATCAAACATATTATCTTTTGTGTATACTAGTAGGTCTCTCAGGTTTTGTGATCTTTTGAATGCTATGAGTGGTGGATTCTCTAGGCCTGGAATAGAGCTCACCAGAGGCCAGAAGTTAGTGGTTATCTTCTTGATTTGTTGAGAATGAGGGGATAACGTTAAAGGCCAAACAATCTTTGAGGGAGAGGATTTATGTTGGGATGTCAATAGTTGATCTCTAGGTATGTTATTTACCCGAGTGAGGGCAGTATTCAATACCCTATCAGGGTAACTTCTTTGCTTTAGGTTATTAAGGAAATGATTGGCATCTTGGGTAAAGTGATGGGGAAAGGAAGAGTTCCTTTTTAATCTTAGTAGAGAGGAAAAAGGTAAGTTGTTTTTAAGGTGGTGGGGGTGAAAGGAGGTATAATGAAGAAGGGAGTTAGTATTAGTTGGTTTTGAATAATTATTAACTTTTATTTGATTGTTATGAACAAAAATGGTAAGATCAAGAAAATTAACCTCCTTTCTGCTATGTTGGAAAGTAAAGTTAATATTTGAATGCCAATTGTTCATCCACTCTTGGAAATTGTGTAGATTAATATGACCATCCACGATGCATAGGACATCATCTATATATCTAAAAAAATGTTTAATATGGCAGGAAAATTGGCTATGTTCCTCTGAAAAGAGAAGATTATGTTCTAAAGCCCCTACAAAGATGTTGGCGACCGTGGGGGCTAAAGCTTGGCCCATAGAAATGCCACCCACTTGCAAGTAATATTGATCCTTAAAGGTAAAATAATTATAATCAAAAATGAGATCAATCAGATCCATCAAATATGCAGAAGATGGGCGGTGAAGTATTGGACGGTTATCTAGGGTGTTATGGATAATATGTCTAGCTTCATTTAATGGTATGTTGGTGTATAGGGAGGAAATGTCCGCGGAAATTAAAATATCAGAGGGAGAAATAGATATACCGTCGACTTTGTTGATAAGATCCCGGGTATCTTTTATGTATGTGGGTAATTTTTGGGCAAAAGGTTGAAGTATAGTATCAATAAAGATACCCAGTGGTTGTAATAAACTGTTAGTCGCCGCCACGATGGGTCTACCCAACGGGGGCCTAGTAGATTTGTGAATTTTTGGCAAAAGGTACAGGTGTGGGATGGCCGGATGATGATTAAATAAAAATTCAGCCTCTTTATTAGTTAATTGGCCATTCAACAAACCATCCTGGATGACATTGTAGATAGTGCGAGAGAATCTGGGGGTGGGACCTTGAGGCAATGTCCTATAATGGTTGGTATTACTAAGTTGCGTCAAGGCTTCTTTATAATAATCATTTCTGTCCCAAACCACAACAGAACCTCCTTTATCCGCAGGAGGTTGCTCCTGTTGCTCCTTGCCTTGGTATGTACCTGCCCGTCTCTTTTGTATTATACTGTGTGTTTAGATATTTTCCCAATGACCCTTGCTGTTCCCTTGCTGGTAGCGTTCTTATGTAAATATTGTATATGTACTATAATCAACCTGTATTATTGTAACTCTAGTGCTTCGACACTCATGAGACGCTCGCGAGATTTCGCCATTTAGGCCACGCCCCCGGCCCTGAGGAAGCCCCTACGGCACGCAAGACCCTTTCGTCGGCCCAAGGACGACCTTCCCTATTGATTGCCACATTGCTGTGAGAACTCACTTGAACTTTATATTATTTTGAACATTTTCCTCTGTTTGGGAAGGCTTCTGGGACTGTGCCTGGTCATTTACCACAAGATTCCTTTGTTGAGCCTGGGCGTCTCGGTTCACCCCTGCGTGAGCCTGTTCCCCGCTATTATGTTGATACATACTATGCTGGTCTTTACCTTGTGATATTTGTATATTTTCATGATTGTATTCCTTTTGTATAATATATGTGTATGAACTAGAGATGACTCTATTATTGCTCACATAATTGCCCATTGTGTATTTGCCTTTATTGTTTATTTATCAGCCTACATGCTGTCCTTTCCACTTTGTATTTAGGAAGACTACGTTAGCAGAAGGGCAGATGCAAAAGCAAGTAAGCCATTCATTGCATCAAGTCTCCGACCATGCCCTTAAATTGACCAAATGTTTTATCTGTATTTTTATGTATTTATGTGCATTCTATTTGTATTTTATGTGTATTTTAAGCCGATTGTATGTAAACCGCCCCGAGCCTGCAGGGAAGAGCGGTATACAAAATAAATAAATAAAATAAATAAATTTATAAATAAATAAATAAAATAAAGTCAGTTTAATGGAAGACTTAGGGCCCATCCAGACAGCCCCTTTATTGCAGAAACTTCCGCAATAAAAAGAGGGCTGTTGAGACAATGTTCTGGGGATTCCCGCTTTAATTTGCAAGAAAACCCTGGCTTGTAGTGAATTAATTTGTTAGTGCATTTATTCCTCGCCTATGGACAGCCTCCCAAAAACATCCGCTTTTTAAACAAAAAACGCAGATGCTTTTGGGATAAAAGGCTGTCTGGATCTGCCTCTAGAATCATGTGTTGATTCTAAGGTCCCCAGAAAATTACTTTTCATCAATCTAGAAACGGGTTATTAAAACTTAAAACTTTTCGGCTTCCGGTCGGGCAAAGATGGCGGCTGGTCGGACGTCCCGAGAGCTCCTCAGGTCGCCAACCGCTTTCACTGGCCTGAGGGCGATCCGTGCCCTCACCTCCGGCTGTGCTAGACAGCTGTGAGGTTGCGAAGCCGGGGGAGTCCATCGCTGGCCCCAGAGGTACCCCTCTCCTCAAGGGAGGGGGCTGCGAGGGCCCGGTGGGGATCCCTGATCGGCGAGCAGGCCGGGAAGCGGGCAGCGGGCACAAGCCTGCAATTACAGCCAGCCCAGCCCGCACTAACTGAGAGGAGGGGGCTGCAAGCAGACCCACCAACACAGGGGAGACGACACCCCGAGCAAGCAAGTACGGAGGAAGGAGAGGACATCGATCGGAGGACAAGGGCCTCGGAAAAGGCGGACCGCGGAGCCTCGAGAGATCAGGAGGGGAGGAGGAAGATCGGGGGTCGAAAAACAGGTGACCGGAGGTAAAAAAGGAAGAAGGAGACCCAACCAACGGGGAGGGCGAGGGAGAGGCCTGAGACCCAAGATGGCGGCGTGAGGTGCGTAGGGGGAAAAAAGGACAACTTACAAAGGACGGCAGCCATCTTGGAGAGGGCTCTCCCCCCGCTCCCGAAGGGAAAAGGGCGCGAAGATCGGCCGGAAGAGAAGGACGGAGCATCGCCGGACCCGGGAGGCAAACCTCAAGCGCACCGGAAGTGCGCCGAGGGAAGAGGGAGAGACGGACAAGCGGGCAGGAAGAGGCACTGTCAGGGCAGCAGAGCCTGGGGGCGGGGAAGCTGCGGAGGGGGTAAAGTGCATCGCGGACAGGAGGAGGAATAAGGGAGACGGAGGGGTGAGAGGGCTCGTCGCTCTCTCTCTCTCTCCCTCTTGCCTCCCCCCCCCATCAGGCTATAGAAGACCTTCGCCCCACCCAGCACACATTTTAACCCTGCCATTTTTGGGCTCCTGCTTACTGAATTACTTATTATTTATCATTTAAAGAGCTAATTGATATATTTGGGAAGCACAAGCACGACACTTGGCATTCTATTGGATATTCTTTAACCAATAGCTCGCATCTGGGAGCCTCTGGTGTTATGAAAGGAAGTCCCCCATGGGGCATTACAAGGCTTAGACTGCATTGAATGGATGGTCTGTGATTTGTCCCTCTCCACACTTGCATATTTTAGACCCCCCTTTTCATACCTCCTCCTAGCAGGTGCTAATTCTGCCTCTTGAGATAACACCTCCCAGAGAGGGGGGGACAAGCCACAGACAAAGCCTGGGAAGGCAGCAAGAATAAGGGCAAAGGAGTTCGCCGCCCTTGCCTCCCCCCAGCACCACAAGGGAGAAAGAGGAAAACACAGCAGGAGGTCAGTATCCAATCTGAGAACAGTAAGGCTGCCTGCAGCAAGCACAGCAGAAAGTCTTCTTTGGTGAGACTGTTCCCAAGTTGCAGTTCTTTCTGCGCTGTCGCTTCTCTTGAGACTTGTTCGGCGTGTCTCCCCAAAAGACATAGCGACGAACAGAGCCTGCAGAACAGGGGAGACAGGCGGAAGACTGAAAGGAATCCAGAGGACCAGGAACGTATTCCTCCCTCCCTCCCCCCCCCAAGTAACATAAAGTAAAGGACCCCAAAGGGCCAAGAAGGAAGGGATCTCACCCATCAAGAGGGACACGAAGAAATCATCCCATCCTCTTCAACCCCAACCAGAGTCAGACACACGAGAGTCCACCCCGGAGGAGATCCAATCATTGGCCGCGCTTGCTCACATCCGCTACGGGTCAAGTCGCATGAACATCCCAGACGGGGGGTTCGCAGGCACAGGACGCACAGGGAAGCACGCCAGGCACTGGGACCACCAGCTCCCCCTCAAGCCACGTACCAAGGCCCTCCGGAGTGGAAGAGGCGGCGGAGTCACTGGGACGGGGTACGGCAAGGCAGGGAACATGGCCACTTCAAAAATATTCAAGGACGCCAAAGGGGTCCAGAAGCGGCAAGCCGTAGGGGAGGATCCAACACTAAAGGAAATTCTGAAGGAGCTCCAGAGAATTTCGGAACAACAAGAACAGACCCAGAGGAAGGTAGACCAAGCGGCGGCGCGGCAAGAGGCGCAGAACAAAACAGTCCAGGAGCAGCTCCAGGATATCAAACTGGACCTAACTAAAGAACTGGTAACAATGAGGGAGGAAATCAAAAGCATCAAACTAGGCAAGGATGAAATCGCGTCGGTGCAGAGTACAATGCAAAAACGTATGGAATATCTGGAGGGGAAAAATATGAAGCTGGAGCAGATGCAGGAGAGGATGGAGCAGGCCACTCTGGAAACCAGACTTCGCCTCAGGAACCTGCAGGAGGACCCCCAAGAAGATCTGATAAAAGTGGTGAGCAAACTGACGGCCTCCATTTTAGGCAAGGGCGAGGGAGAAACACAGCAGGAGATCGAAAGGGCATACAGAGTCCCCTCGGCGTATGCTAGGCAGAACAAAGTGGCCCGAGACGTGGTGGTCCAGTTTAGCAAGAAACGGACCAGGGATGCAGTGCTCTTAAAAAAGAAGGAGGTGCAGGTCACACACAAAGGGGCTAAGGTGATCATTCTACGAGAGTTCACCACAGCCGCAATGCTCAAGAGGAAAAACTACCGGTTCCTCACAGAGGAGCTGAAAAACAGGAAAATCAAGTTCCGCTGGGAGAGAACTGAAGGGGTGATGGTCACATACCGGGAGCAAAAAATATGGCTGACCTCGGTAGACAAGGCCCAAGAGTTCTATAAGAGGCTGCAAAAAGAAGCGCCACAGAGGACAACCTCACATGAGGGCCAGAACGACCAGCCGAAAAAACGGCGATTCTCCTCCCCCCCGAATGAGCCTGCACACCCCAGCCACGGACCCCAGACTACGGAAATGACCACCACAACTAGGAACATGGACAATAACGTCGACGCACCGAGCCACACAGAAGAGATGCCAGATGCATGATTTTCAAATCCCGATATCGTGCTTCTCGAACAACTCAAACGGGCTGAACTCGGCCTCAAAAAGGAAAAAAGTGTTCAGCCTACTAAGGAAAAAAAAATACGACATTGTGGCATTACAAGAGGTCCATGTCAAGAAGACGCATATGTCTCATCTGGAAAGCAAAGGATTGGGAACCCTCTTCTGCTCGCTGGCGGACGAAAAGAAGAGGGGGGTGGCAGTATACGTGAGCGAGAAACTATCGGCCAAGCTCGCATTTGCAGATACCGAGGGGAGGATCGTCGGGGTGAAGATTGAGCTAGGCACGCTACATCTGCTGGTCTGCAATATATATGCACCAAATGGGCCCAAGACCACCTTCATCCAAACTCTCCAAAGCCTAATTGAAGACCAGGAGTATGATAGCTTGGTGCTACTAGGGGATTTCAATGGAGTCCTAGTGCCGCATATGGACAAAACCCAGAGCGCCCTCAAACGTAAAAGACCGGATTCGGACCCCGCCAGCACACTCCCAAGAGCTTTTCTGCATCTCAAGACGGATCTCTCCTTGATAGACATATGGCGTCTTCACAACCAAGGGGAGAAGGACTTCACATATTACTCCGGCAGACATCAAAGCTGGTCTAGGATCGATATGGTCTGGGCGTCGAACTCTCTGGCTCCAAAAATAACACAAATAAAGATCCTGCCAAGAGACGTCTCAGATCATTGCCCGATTGTGATGACCTTCAACCACAGGCTCCCTGTACGACGCTGGAGACTCAACGATAACCTTCTGAAGAAGGAGGAAGACGTACGAAAGTATAGGGAGCTAACCAGAGATTACTTTGCGATTAACGACAACCATGAAACTAGCCCTGAAGTGGTCTGGGATGCCTGTAAGGCCGTCCTAAGAGGCCACTTCATACAGCACAACGCGATCAAGACTCGGGAGAGGCAGAGGGCTCTTACAGAACTACAAACCGAAATAGCAGTAGAAGAACAAAACCTGAAGGATCACCCAGATAGCCGAACCACGGTCACAAGGCTGGCAGGGCTGCGAAGACAAAAGCACCGTCTTGATCTGGACCAAATCGCTAAGGATCTAAAATTTGTGAAGCAAAAAGCCTTTCAGAATGCCAATAAACCGGGCAGATGGCTAGCGAGGAAGATCAGACGTAAGAAGCAGGCGGGATACATAACAAGAGTTAAAGCTGAGGGCGGAATGGCTACGGCAGAAGATGACATCAAAAAGGAGTTCCACCGATTCTTCGCCAAGCTATATGCAGCAGAGCCCGAAAGCAAGGAAGACATTTGGAAGTATCTGGAGGATCAGAAACTGGGTAAGATCCCAGGGTACTACAGGGGCATCCTCAATGGAGATATTTCGGAGAGGGAAATAGACTCGGCCATAAAGAATCTGGACTCAAGTAAGGCCCCAGGCCCAGACGGCCTGACAGCCCGGTTCTACAAGACCATGAACTGCGAAATTATCGCCTTTTTGAAAAAACTATACAATAGAGTACTATCGGAGGGTACATCCCCTGACACATGGAAGGAAGCAAATATAGTCATCATCCATAAAGAAGGCACAGATGAGGCCAATGTGGCCAACTATAGGCCCATCTCACTATTGAACATCGATTACAAAATCTTGGCCTCCATACTAGCGGCGAGGCTGAAGATCTGGCTGGGAGACTGGATTGCTTCAGACCAGAATGGCTTCCTACCGGGCAGACAGGGCAAAGAAAACGTCAGGACTGTCATCAATCTGCTGGAATACTACGAAGCGCACCCCAAAAAAGAAGTTGCCTTTCTCGCCCTGGACGCAGAGAAAGCATTTGACAATTTGAGGTGGGACTTCTTTCAGCTGCTCATGGCAAAGATGGATATGGGCCCCAAATTTCAAAATGCGATTGGGGCGATCTATCAGGAGCAATCAGCAAGGGTCTGGGTCAACGGGCGTCCGACGGAAAGAATAAAGATACTGAAAGGGACCAGGCAGGGTTGTCCCCTCTCACCTTTGATCTTCATACTCGCTACAGAGGTCCTGTTGAGAGCGATAAGAACCAACGCCCAGCTACGAGGCCCGAAAGTGGGAAATCACCAGTACAAGGTGAAGGCATTCGCAGATGATATAATTTGCTTTGTCGAAAGGCCTCTGGAATCCATACACCTGTGGTTGGCGGAGATCGAAAACTTTGGCCGACTAGCGGGACTGAAAATAAACAGGAGGAAGACGAAAATTCTAACAAAGAACGTATCTAAAAGTCGCCAGGAGCTGTTGGGATCGGCCTCAGGCATGCAAATTTCCCAGTCAATTAAGTACTTGGGTATCCAGATAGCTGCACAGAACTGCCACCTGATTAAGAACAATTACGAGGCACTCTGGAAAAAGATCCAGACAGATCTGGGGAATTGGAAAAATGCCAACCTCTCCCTCATGGGCAAGATAGCAGCTGTCAAGATGAACATCCTCCCACGGCTGCTATACTTGTTCCAAAACATTCCCATCATCAAGTCAGGGGCTGTCTTCGAGGCTTGGAAAAAGGACATCCTCAACTTTATTTGGGACTCCAAGAAGGCCAGAATCAGGTATGCAATCCTGATAGATAGAAAGGAGAGGGGGGGACTGGGTCTCCCGGATCTGAAGATGTACCATGACGCGTGCGGGTTGATCTTTGTGAAAGACTGGATAGCTCTGGCTAGAGAGGACATCCTGGCTCTGGAAGGATTCGACCTCAAAGTGGGCTGGCACGGTTACCTGTGGTACGGGAGCACGAGATCGGATCCCAATTTCAAAAAACACTTCCTGAGAGCAGCGCTCCTGCAGATATGGGAGAGATACAGAGGGAGGTTCTCCGCCAGGACTCCCCTCTGGGTTTCTCCCATGGAAGCACACCAAAAGAGCATCCTGGGATGGCAGACGTGGCCAAGGTACGAAGAGCTTACCACCAAGGTAGCAGGGAGGAGATGTCTCAAATCGCTGGCTCAATTACAAACTCAATTCGAACGACTCACATGGCTACAATACCTCCACATAAGGGCTTGGTTCAAGAAGGATGACCAGGTCGGTTTCGAGGATAAGGAGACTTTCTGGAAGGCCTTCCTGAGAAGGGACCGAAAGCTAGTCACAAGAGCCTACCAGAAGCTGTTGGAATGGGCCACGGAGACCGAGGTGGTAAAAACCTGCATGATCAAATGGGCGCAGAATATAGGGCGTCCCATCAGCATGTATGAATGGGAAAAGGTCTGGAGGAAGCAGCTGAAGATCACGTATGCCACAGATCTCGCAGAAAATTGGTACAAGCTGTTCTTCCGGTGGTACATGACACCACAGAAGCTGGGGATGATGTACAAGGAAGCTCAGTCGAACTGCTGGAAGTGTGGGACGCAACCTGGAACTTTTTTCCACATGTGGTGGACCTGCCCAGAAGCCACAGCCTATTGGAAAGGCATCCACAGAAGTATCCAGAAAGTCCTCCTTACTGCGTTGGAAAGGAAGCCGGAGAGCTACCTGCTGGGCCTGCTGTCGGAAGAAGAACTGCCGGACAAAAATTCGGAACACCTGTTTGTCTACTTAACCACGGCAGCGAGAATGGTGTATGCGAGGAACTGGAAGGCTACAAACACACCACGGCTCGAGGATTGGGAAGCCAAAGTATGGGACATCATGAACATGGATAGGCTCTCCTACTACCTAAGTGAGGTGGGAGGCGGAGCGATAAAACAGACGGATTGGTCACCTTTCCTGGACTATATGAAGGCCCGGGAGGACCCTGCGGCCCCAGCATCTCCAAAACCATGAAACCCCCAAAGAGTTTCATCCACCCCGGGGACCCAGAGGTACTGGGCCGCCACAGTAGAGACACTTGCCTACGGGGACGGAGAACACCAAAGGCAAATCAGATGGAACCCTCAAGGGCACACAACGCCCCCCCCCGCTTAATGTCAAAGACGTTTTATCTCTTTACCACCACCACCCCCCTCCCCCACAAGGACTATACAAATGGGACTATATGATGGTGCCGGAAGCCCACACAGCACACCCCCCCTCCCCATTACTCCCTCCCCCGGACCTCCCTCTCCCCCCTAACTCCCCCTCTTAATTCTCTCACCCCACTATCCCGAACCCAACCCCCGGTCACCTCTCTTTCCCTCCTCTGTTCCTACTGTCCTATACCTGCAATTGTTCCCCCTCTTTTAATGTTTATGAGAAAACCCAATAAATATGTTTCAAAAAAAAAAAGTCGCAGCAGTGCCTCCTTTGGCCTCGCCTTTTCTGCCTCCCAAAACAGCTGCCAGGGTAAAAGGCCAAGTCCCATGCACTATCCACAGGGCACCAAAAAGGCCCTGAGAGGCCTAGGCCTACAGAGAAAGTGGGATCGAAGCCCCCGTGCTGCCCCTCAAGGTAGGGAGCACCCTGGTGCCAGTCATGGGCGTGTGCTCTCAAGTGCTGCAGCGGAGCCCCTCTTCCCCGTGCACTTACAGACACTGGGAGAGGGATGCGCCCCGGCATGGGCTCTCTCTCATTCTCCGAAGGCCCAGGTGTAGCAGAGCCTATTGAGTGGCTCAGTACATCCCTCTGCCTCCCTCAGTAACAAGGCCGCAGTGTGAAGGTCTGCTAACTGCCCCTGGGTGAGCAGGTCCCAGGTTATGGCCATGGCGCGAAGGCCTGGGCCTGCTTGCACAGTGGCGGTTTGCTGGCCTTCGCACCATGGACTTGCTCCCGAAGGAGGCAGAAGCATGAAAAGGCAGTGTGTGGAGGGGACGGAAGTGGTGGAGAACCTTTTGCTCAACCCCCCCTCCCACACACGTTGCTTTTTGCGCCTCTTTTGGTGCTTTTATTGTTGGTGTGCCACAGAAATTGAAAATGAATTCCAGTTCTTGAGGATGGACTTGCCACTTGTGACAAGAGTTCGGAGCTCTGCTCAACGTTTCCGCTACTGAATTCTCCTCCCCTGGTAGGTAAAGAGCTGTAAGGTGTATCCCCCGAGGGATGCACCAGTTTCAATTTTGAAAAGTAAGGATAATCAGGCTGTGGGAGCTGGTCCTGCCCTGAGCAGGTGAATCAGCTGTTGCTGAGGGCGTTGAAAATGACCAGGAACCATGTCTGAAACGGGCGCATTCTGAGCCTGGCAAAGGGTGTGACGGTAGTTGTCGAGGCCATGTGACCCAAGATGGACTGTATGAGGTCAACACAGGTGTCGTACTGCACAAGCACCTTGATGACAATGGTCCTTAAGACCTTGCAGTGATCATCTGGCAGGAAAGCTTTCTATTGAGCAGAATTGATGATTGCCCCAATAAAGTGAATAGATTGGGACAGCTGCAAGCAGGGATTTTCCCGATTGAGAACTAGACCAAGGTCCTGGAGGAGAGACAGGGTCATTTCAATATGAGATAGTAATTCAGCTCTGGGGTTGGCTATGAGGCACCAGTATTTGATGTACGGGTACACAACAATGCCCTTCTGAAGGAAGAAGGCTGCAATAACCGCCATACATTTTGTAAAAACCCTTGGGGCAGTGGATAACCCAAAGGGAAGAACATTAAAACAGTTACATCGGTGTCCAACATGAAAACTGAGGTAACTGTGATAGGACGATCTAATCCCAATATGGAAATATATATTCTTAAGATCCACTGTCGCAAACCATGCTCCCTTGCAGATCAGTGAAAGGATCAAAGAAATTGGTGACCAATTTTAAATTACTTTAAGAAAATGAAGTTGACTTGGACAATCGAGCTATAGCTAGATATTCTGGTATAGCATAGGGTAATAATCAATACTATCCGAAGATACCAAGACATCCAATATGGTCCTGCTTAAGGGGAGATTCTAAGGGAAGACAGAAAGAAGGGGGTCGACCCCTTTAATCGATATATGCTCACGTCAAGATACTTATTTTCTTTCTCTTTCCTTCTTTGCTCTTTACTTTCTATTTCTTATCCCTATCCCCTACCCTCTGCTTTCCTCGCACTTTCAACCTATCCTTTGGTTTTAATAGTATGTGTTTTTGATTCTTGTGTTTATTTTTGTGAAATCAATAAAAGTGAAAGGATCATAGAGAGTGTGATCATATGAAATTTGCGGGGCTTAATTTAGGAGTTAACTCCCCATAGATCTAGAATGGGGCGTAGGCCCCAATCCTTCTTTGGAACCAAGAAATAGCATCTTTCGCTAGTGGGGACTGTATTTCCTCTAACAGGGGGAGGGGGAGGTGTTGTTCTAAGGTATCCCATTGGGAGCAGGCAACAAACCCCTCTCTATGATGTCTAACACCCATTTGTCAGAAGACGTCCAAAAAGGGAGTGAAGCAATTCCAGAAGGTAGGTATGAAAGGTACAATGGACTCTGCATCACAGGGCCCGGTAAGTATGGGTTTCTAACTGTATTTATTTATTTATTTCGTTCGGCTTCTATGCAGCCACTCCCGGCGGGCTCGGGGCGGCTCACAACACCGAGAAACACATCAAAGAAACAGCACAGAATAAAAACAGGGCATAAAAACATCATTAAAATATCACTAAAATAGCATAATAAAACACAGCAATAAAAACAGCGACCTGGGGTATGAGTCTCTTCAACAGGGGGTGCATAGCACTAGGACCTACACCTGAAAGGCAAGCTGGAACAGGTGGGTCTTGCACGCCCGCCTGAAGGGGTGTGCAAGACCCATCTATGAAACCCAATAAACAAAGAAACTTCATAGCCAGGGCTGTCCAATGTGACAGTTCCGACATCCTCAATCTGGCATGGATTAAATGCACTGCCTGGGGGTGTAGGCCTGCCTCTCCCTACCCTGTTGGCAGCCTCTTAACAGATGAGTGGACCTCCTTGCCGAGGCTTGTTGGGGTGGAATATGAGGCCTCGATGCAGATGGTGCAGGGCTGGAACACATGAGGCTGACGTGATTAGTTGGGGAATTGTGATGGATAATCTTATGATATTCTAAGAAAGAAACGAACTGCATAACTTTGTAATGTTTTAAAGAAGGAACCTCTATGAAAGAATAACAGCCAAGCATTGTACCTCTAAGATCTGAGAAGTATTGTAACATTGAAACCATCACGCGAATGCTCTCATCCTTAAAATAAACCAATTACAGTTTCTTTGTTCATAAGTCTCTTAGTGTCAGTATTTCCAAAGTCAAGCCTCACTTTGAAAACCCAGTAGTAGTCGGCTGAAGGCAGCATTATTAGGTTGTTATTAATCCCTCGCCTGTATACCAATTGAAGGCCGAATAGTTACCTCAGAATATTTGGTGGCAGCATCATTAGAACTAGGTGTCAGTAAAACATATACATTATTGACATTCTAAACAATTAGTGACAGTTAATAATCACCTCGTTACACATGGGAACCCCCTTGAGGAACGATATAACACCTGTTCTATACTGACTGCACTGGCTTCCGGTCAAGTTCCGGATTACTCACAAGGTACTGGTTCTAACCTTTAAGGCCTTGCAGGGTCAAGGGCCGGCATACCTACGGGAACGCCTCTCTCCGTGTCGACCCTTGAGATCGCCTCTATCAGACCATTAGAATCTATTACAGGTCCCTGGCCCTAAGGATGCCCATTTCACATCAACCCAGCATAGAGTTTTTTCCGTGATCGCCCCATCACTTTGGAACGCCCTCCCTCCTTACATCAGAACCACCAGTGATCGAAAAGACTTTCACACAGCTTGTAAAACGTGGCTGTTTGAGAGGGCGTTCAGCTGAGAAACTTGTTAGATTGTTAGGGTATTTAAAGAAAATGTGAAAACAATTGCATGCCTCATAAATTTTCCAAATTGATAATGAGCATAAATCAAAGACTGCTAGTAATATACATTTAAAACATTAATATACTTGTTAGTACAACAAAGATTGGCTAACTAGGTAAATTCTGGAGTTTTTCCAGGACCATGAAATTTGATCAAATCTGCTCCAGTTTATAGGACTACAACTCAAAATTGAACAAAATAAGGTGAACATATGAAGAAAAGTTTGTTGTCAAACAATTGCCAAAATATATTGCTTTGCATACTGAAATTTTTATTTTCTTGGATGTCAGCAAGCTGTTTTTCAATTTATATCCTACTAGCCACGCGTTACTGTGGCCAACCTTCTGTCCCTCTTTCTCTCCTCCTTTCTTTCTTTCTTTCTTTCTATCCTTCCTTCCCTTTTTTTCTTTCATCCTCTTCTCCCTTCCTTCTCTTCCTCCTCCCTTTCTCTCCCTTCCTCTTTCTCCCCTTTCTCCCTTCTCTATTCTTGGACTGCAACTCCCAGCAGTCCTCCTAATCAATCTATCAATCTCTATCTACTCTATCTAATTTATCTATCTGGAGGATTGCTGGGGGTTGCAGTCCAGGAATAGGAAATTGGAAATATGCAGGGAATGGGATGCCCTAAAAAAATACAAGAAGAAGAAAGCTTGCAGCTTGGAGCAGTGCATTTCGATCAGACTCCTCTTCTAAAGGGCCTGGCCTAGGGGATGCTGGAAGCTGTAGTCTGGAAAAGAGTGTGGATATGCTATTGTGTGTTTTGTTTGCCGGGGGTGTGTGTCATTTTGCACGTGCACTGTAGCCTTCTGCTGTGTTTTTCAGTGTTTTTATGAGTGACTAGCTTGGGGACCCGGCCCTGCCCGGGTTATTTGAGAAAGGCATTGTGTGCCAAGGTTGGTCCTTATCAGATGTTTATGTGACTTGCAGTGGTCTCAGGAAGTTAGTGAAGGTACTGCAAGTCCCATCGGCCATGGTCCATTCCCCTCCCAACAGCACCAGGATGTAGAGTGGGTCATGTGGGCTCTATGTGCCACGTTTGGTCTTGATCATTCATTGGAGGAGGATCGCAGTGGTCTCGGAAGGTGAGTGAAGGTACTTCAAGTCCTATCATCCATGGTCCATCCTCCTTCAAACAGCACCAGGATGTAGAGTGGGTCATGAGAGCTCTGTGTGGCAAGTTTGGTCTGTATTGGTCATTGGATGAGAGTCACAGTATTCTTACGAAGTGAGTGACGGTACTTCATCCGTGGTCCGTCCCACACAAAATTGCACCAGGAAGTAGAGTGGGACATGAGGGCTCTGTGTGTCAGGTTTGGTCTTGATCATTCATTGGATGAGAATCGCAGCAGTCTCAGAAGGTGAATGAAGGTACTTCAAGTCTCATCATCCATGGTCCATCCACCTTCAAACAGCACCAGGATGTAGAGTGGGTCATGAGGGCTCTCTGTGGCAAGCTTTGTCTGTATTGGTCATTGGATGAGGGTCACAATGCTCTCAGGAAGTGAGTGAAGGTACTTCAAGCCCCATCATCCGTGGTCCGTCCCACACAAAATTGCACCAGGATGTAGAGTGGGTCATGAGGGCTCTGTGTGCCAAGTTTGGTCTTGATCAGTCAGTGGATGAGGGTTGCAGTGGTCTGGGGAAGTGATTGGAGGTACTTCAAGTCCCGTCATCCATGGTCTGCCCTCCTTCAAACTGCACCAGGATGTTGAGTGGGTCTTGGAGGTTTTGTGTGCCAAGTTTGGTCTTTTTTTCTGTCATTGTTGGGAGCCGCAAAGTGTTTTGGTCTGAAACTCCCACCATGGCTGACTGCCTCAGGCCTTTGCCTTGTCCTCCTCTGGCAGTTTAGAGTGTCGGAATGTTCATGTTGGCTGGCCAGTTAGAGGCGTTATGAAAATACTCCCTCACTGGCAACCAATCATGTTGTCAGAATGTAGAGGCCGGGAGCCAATCAGAACGCTGTCACATACATACATACATTCCGCTTTATTATATACTAGCTTGGGGACCCGTCCCTGCCTGGGGTATTTGAGAAAGACATTGTGTGCCAAGTTTGGTCCTGATCAGTTGTTTATTTGGCTCGCAGTGGTCTCAGGAAGTGATTGAAGGTACTTCAAGTCCCATAATCCATAGTCCATCCTTCTCCAAATTGCACCAGATGTAGAGTGGGTCATGGGGGTTCTGTGTGCCAAATTTGGTCTTGATCAGTTACTGGATGAGGGTCACAGCATTCTTGGGAAGTGAGTGGAGGTACTTCAAGTCCCATCATCCGTAGTCCATCCTCCTCGATACTGCACCAGGATGTACAATGAGTCATGGGGGCTCTGTGTCCCATGTTTGGTCTTGATCAGTCATTGGATGAGATTGGCAGCGGTCTTGTCAAGTGAGTGGAGGTACTTCAGGTCCCATCATCCATGATGTGCTCTCCTCCAAAAAGCACCAGGATGTAGAGTGGGTCATGGGGGCTCGGTGTGCCAAGTTTGGTCTTTATCGGTCTTGGTTCTGGGCCACAGTGGTCTGTGGGGAATGAAGGGTTTGAAAGTACTACAAATCCCATAATCCACGGAGGTACATGAAATCCCAGTAGAATGTAGCATGGGTCATAGGGGCTCTGTGTGCCAAGGTAGGTTACTGTCAATTCAGGCCATACACAATGTCCCATGAGCTGAGGCCTAGTCGGGAAAATCAAGTTAATGAAGCCTGTCAATTCAGACCTTAAACAGCATCCCATTAAGTGAGACCTAGTCAGGAAAATCAAGTTAATGAAGCCTTACTGTCAATTTTGGGCCTGGTCTGTGATTTCTAGGGGTTTCAATGTTCTGTGGGAAGTGAATTGGGTGAAGGTACTGCAAATCCCATCACTCATGGCCCATCCTGCCCTAAAGTGCTCCAGGCTGTAAAGTGGGCCATCGGGCCTCTGTGTGCCAAGTATGGCCCTGATCTGTCATTGGTGTGGGCCACCATGCTCTAAGGAAGTGAGTTAAAGTACTTCAAGTCCCGTTATCCCTCAAACTGCACCAGGATGTTGAGTGGGTCTTGTTCTCTCATTGTCGGGGCGCGCAAAGTGTTTTGGCTTTAAACTGCCACCATGCCTGACTGCCTCAGGCCTTTGCCTTATCCCCCTCTGGCAGTTTAAGAGTGTCGGAATGTTCGTGTTGGCGACTGCCTCAGGCCTTTGCCTTATCCCCCTCTGGCAGTTTAAGAGTGTCGGAATGTTCGTGTTGGCGACTGCCTCAGGCCTTTGCCTTATCCCCCTCTGGCAGTTTAGCGTGTCTGAATGTTCATGTTGGCTGGCCAATTAGAGGCGTTATGCAAATACTCCCGCACTGGCAACCTATCATGTTGTCAGAATGTAGAGGCAAATCAGAACGCTGCCACATACATACATACATACACACATACAAACATTCCGCTTTATTATATACTAGCTTGGGGACTCGGCGGTGCCCGGGTTATTTGAAAAGGGTATTGTTTGTTTTCGGATGTTAGGCAATATCAGTTTGGTCATATATTACGCTATGTGTTAATCAAACTCAAGTTTGGTCCAGATCATTGGTGGGCGTCTTTTTCTCTCTGAGACATACCTTTCATTTTTTATTGTAATGGAATTTTTTTGAAAAAGTCAAATTGGAGTAATAGCCTGTCTGACCTCATCTTGTGGTTTATAAAGAAACATCAGAAATATATTTTTTCCCTTTTATGTTTTGAATGAAGTAGGAGCTTACGTTGTGTAGGGGACAGTGCTGTTTTCAATTTTTGCTGGAAAGATGTCCGTCTATTTTGGGGCCTAGTAGGGTGAGCCAGCCTGCAAGTTCTGCAAGGATTTAGCAGAAGAGTCAAAATGGGTGGGGGAGTTTAGGTTTTTGGGGGGTTATAAGTTTTCATAAGCATAAGAAGGCATCATTTAATAGGTAATGTGAATTCAGGCCTTACACAGTATCCCATGAGCTGAGGGCTAGTCAGGAAAATCAAGTTAAGGATGCCTTACTGTTATTTCAGTCCTTATGCAGTATCTCAGTAACTGTGGCCATAGTCATGATAATCTAGTAGAGGAAGTGTTACTGTCAATTCAGGCCATACACAGGATCCCTTTATCTGCGGCCTGATCTGGAGTTTCAAGTTAAGGAAGCCTTACGGTTTACTCAGTCCTTACATAGTATTTATTTATTTATTTATGTATTTATTTATTTCTTCGATCTTGTATACCGCTCCTCCCTACAGGCTCGGGGCGGGTGCAACAATATAAATGGGCATCATGTCGCAGACATGGGGCCCTACAATAAAAGAATAAAACACATTAAAAACACACAATTTGACACATTTCGAGGTGCAGGGTGACAATCTGGTTCTTGGGATGCCATCATTCTATGCCTTAATTAAAGGCCAGGCCAAAAAGGGCGGTCTTACAAGCCCTTCTAAATGGTACTAGTTCGGAGATAGCTCGTGCACTGTCCGGGAGAGAGTTCCACAGCACTGGAGCTGCTGCAGAGAAGGCTCTCTGTCTAGTCACAGATAGATGGCAGGAGCGGACTATTGGTACCATCAGGAGATTCTGTTCTTCTGACCGCAGTGATCTCGGGGGTACATACGGGGTAAGGCGGTCCCTCAGGTACGCAGGCCCTAGGCCGTATAAGGCCTTAAAGGTCAATACCAACACCTTGAAGGCGATTCGGTACTCGATGGGAAGCCAGTGCAGCTGCCGAAAGATGGGCGTAATATGCTCCCTTACCGACGAGCCCGTCAGCAAGCGAGCAGCGGCATTCTGCACTAGCTTGAGTTTCCGAATTGTCGACAAGGGAAGGCCAACGTAGAGGGCGTTACAGTAGTCCAGTCTTGAGATGACCGTCGCTTGGATTACCGTCGCCAGGTCGTTCCTGGACAGGTAGGGTGCCAGTCGCCTAGCCTGTCGTAGGTGAAAGAAGGACGCCCTGCTGACCGCGGAGACCTGGGACTCCATGGTCAGCAGGGAGTCCAACTGAACACCCAAGCTCTTAACCGAAGATGACGGGCTTAGCTGCTCGCCATCCAGGGTAGGCAACCGGCACCCACCCAGCCCAGGGCGACCGGGCCACAGGATCTCCGTCTTCGACGGATTCACCTTCAGCCGGCTGGCACACAGCCAACCAGTCACGGCTTCAAGGCATTGATGGAAGCAATCGGGTACGGAGTCCGGCCTGCCGTCCATTCTCAGCAGAAGCTGGGTGTCATCCGCATACTGATAACACTCTAGACCAAAGTCACGAGCCAGCTGGGCCAAGGGGCGCATATAAATGTTGAATAATAAGGGGGAGAGGATGGCCCCCTGGGGGACCCCACAATTAAGTGGGGACCTCCCGGAGACCTCCCCGCCCCCCTCCACACGTTGTCCCCGGCCCTGGAGGAAGGAGGCCACCCATTTAAGGGCAGTCCCCCTGACCCCAGCGCAGGCTAAACGGTGGGTCAACAATGCGTGATCTACCGTATCAAATGCTGCTGTCAGATCTAACAAGACGAGCAGAGCTGATCCACCCTGGTCCAGCTGGCGGCGAAGTTGGTCTGTAATGGCGACAAGCACGGTCTCCGTCCCATGCCCAATACGGAAGCCGGATTGGTAGGGATCAAGTCCAGCTGTGTCATCTAAGAACCGCTGCAGCTGATCCACTGCTGCCCTCTCAATTACTTTGCCCAAGAAAGGCAAGTTGGAAACCGGCCTGTAATTGGAGGGAGCCGAAGGATCTAAATTCGGCTTCTTCAGCAGCGGTCTCACCATTGCCTCTTTCAACCCCCCCGGGAAGACTCCTTGCTCAAGGGAGCTATTTATGATCGTGCCCAGGGGGCCTCGTAGCCCAGTAACTGAGGCCTAGTCTGGAAAATCAATTTTAGGAAGCCTAACTGTTAATTCAGTCAGGCCCTTTCAGGCCCTTTATGTTGTAACTTAGGCCTTGTCAGGAAAATCAAGTTAAATGAAGCATGCCTGGGAAGTGTCTATTCAGGTTACAATCTTTTAGGTTACCTCGAACAGCACAGTAATGCTCTCAGTACATCAGGAAACCCTCTCACTCTAGTGATATCCTCTCAAAAAAATGAATATTCCATTTCCAACGGAAAAAAACCTGTCATTTGGCTAACTGCCCAAACTAAGATGGCGTCTCTTAAAGGTATATGTCCTTTTTATCTACCCAGCTTGAGGCATACAGTAAATGTGGATCTGTCTGTACACAGTATTATAGTAACTGTGACCTAGTCAGGAAAATTAATTTGCGGAAGCCTTACTGTTATTCCCATCAGGCCCTTTCAGGCCCTTTATGTAGTATCTGAGGCCCTGTTAATTCAGTCAGGCCCTTCCTTTTCCCTTTCTGTTGGCAATTTCTTTTCTCACTCTGCTGCCTAGGAATGTTGGAATATTGGGAGGCTGGCCAATCAGAGGCATTATGTAAAGGGGGTAATGGGAGTTATGTGTGTGGTCTTGACCAGTCGTTGGATGAGGGGTGCAGGGGTTTCAGTATGTGAGTGAAGGTACTGCAACTCCCATCTTCCATGGTCCCTCCTCCTTCAAACTGCAGCAGCATGTAGAGTGGGTCATGGGGGCTCTGTCTGGGGCCTTGGAATGTTGGTGTTATGAGGCTGGCCAATGAAGGTTTTTTATGCAAATAATTTCACAGTGGCGACCAATCAAAAAGCTGCCACATATTCCTCCGCACCTCCCGCCGCACCTCCCGCCGCTCCTCCCGCCACAAACAGTGACTTTTATTATATACATAGATAGATAGAGATAGAGATGGTCACTTGTTAGCTAGATAGGTGTATTGTTTCCAAATTTTGTGTCAATTCATCCAGTGGTTTTTGAGTTATATTAATCCCACAAACGAACATTACATTTTTATTTATATAGATATAGTTCCATACCCCAGTCTTATTTCTGTATACACAGTCAATGACGTATTGCATATACAGACAGTACTTAGTCATGTACTTACATATTATTTATTTGCCACCTTTGTACTCCCCCCCCCCCCCTTCTCACCTTGAAGGGGGCTCAGAACGGCCTTACAAAGGCAACAATTACATCCTACTGCAGTTTGGAGGAGGGCGGACCATGAATGATGGGACTCGAAGTATCTCCACTCACATCACGAGACCGCTGCGACCCTCATCCAATGACTGATCAAGGCCAAACTTGGCGCACAGAGCCCCCACAGCCCACTCTACATCTTGGTGCTGTTTGGAGGAGGATGGACCATGGACGATGGGACTTGTAATACCTTCACTAACTTCCTGAGAGCACTGCGAGCCACATAAATAACTGATAAAGACCAACCTTGGCACACAATGCCTTTGTCAAATAACCTGGGCATCACTGAGTCCCCAAGATAGTATATAATAAAAGTGAATGTTTGTATGTGTGTGTATATATGTATGTGGCAGCTTTCTGATTGGCTCCTCCTTCACAGATCACTGCAATCAGCATGGGTGATGGACCTGGATCAAACTTGGCACACACTGCTTCACAAATGTATGACACAGCTGCCTTTTGGAAATTGGTATCTATGGGCTGGTAAAGCAACCCTCACAGACTAGACTTTCACATCCCTGTGAAAACATGGGAAAAATTCTTTAGCAGTATGAGTAAAGGGAGGCAAGCTGAAGTTTTACTAACTCCACAAGATTTTAATGGTCTACCAAACTGGCCCCCTGTCTCAACATCTAAAATCGGCAGACTCCTTTCCGAACTCAAACCAGGCAAAGCCCCAGGAAGTGATCATATGCCCTCTGAACTGCTGAAAGCAAACGCTGAGTGGTGGGCACCAGTCCTAGCAGTCTTATTCACATGCAGTGATCGAGCTGCCTATATGCCATCTGACTGGGGGCTTGCAATAATTGTCCCCATTTACAAAAAAGGCAACAGATCAGATCCTGCCAACTACAGACCAATTAGTCTTCTAAGCATCATCAGCAAATTGTATGCTAGTCATCTCCTAGACAAACTATTAAGTTGGTTGGAGGAAGAAAACTTCTTAGAAGAGGAACAACCAGGTTACAGAATCGGACATTCAACTGTTGATCAGGGCTTAATATTGCAACATTTAGTAGAAAAATATTATTCTCCCTCCCGGGGAGCGCTTTATTTATTTATTTATTTATTTATTTGTTCAATCTTATATTCCGCCCTTCCCGGCCGGCTCGGGGTGGTTTACATACATATTAAAATGCACAATAAAATAATACATCATAAAAACAGTGAAAAGTAAAAGTTGCAATTAATGCAACAACAGTAGTAGTACACAGTTACAGTATCCAGGAGCTTCAATCAAAGGCAAGCCTGAACAAAACAGTTTTGCAAGCCCTCCGGAATGGAATAAGCTCCACCATGGCCCAGACATTGTCTGGAAATGCATTCCATAGCATTTATAGATTTTAAGTCTGCATTTGACTCAATCCCAAGAAACAGACTTTGGAGCAAACTTGAGGTTACCAATATAGACAGGCGCCTGCTGGTTCTCATTTGCAGCCTTATGAAAAAACACATCTGCGAGTGAGATGTAACCGAGAAGGCCATCTGACTAGACCAGGGGTGCTCACACTTTTTCAGCATGCGAGCTACTCTTAAAGCAACCAAGTCCAAAAGAACTACCTGCCCCCGCCACTGTGCGCTCCCGCCGCCACGCGTTCTTGCCACCGCGTGTGCTCCTGCTGGTGCTTTCCGCCCGCGCAGCGCTTCTTCTGCCTGCGGGGTATTGTAGGAAGGAGAAAGCACGAGGCGGGACATCCAGAGGAAGCGCTCCGCCCTGCCTGTCTCGCCGGCAACGGAGGCTGCACAGCTGCTTCTGGATGAGAGAGAGAGGCAGGGCGCTCCCTCCAGAGGCCCCGCCTCATGCTTCCTTCTTCCTGCAATGAAAGAAGCACCGCGAGAGCGGAAGCCAGCAGCAGGAGCGAGCGCGCATGCAGGGTGTGCGCGCGCATGGCAGGAGCGCCCCATCTGGCTGGTGAGGTCTGAAGATCACCTGGAAGAGGGCTGAAGATCTACTAGTAGCTCTCGAGCTACCTAATGAGCACCCCTGGACTAGACCAATACCCTCATTTACGGGAGTAAAGCAAGGTTGTGTTCTTGCTCCCACTTTAATATTTATATTAACTCCCTGGTGAACTCACTTTCAGAAACTTAGCACACATAAACCCTATGATCCCCTTTACATCCTGGTGAGGTTGGGGGAGGACGGACAACGGACGATGGGATTTGTAGTACTTTAAAACGGTCTGGTTCCCACAGACCACTGTGCCCCCCAACAAAGACTGGTAAAGGCCAAACTTGGCACACAGACCCCCATTACCCACTCTACATCCTGCTGCAGTTTCGAGGAGGGCAGGCCATGGATGATGGGACTTGCAGTACTTACACTCACTTCCTCAGACCACTGTGACCCACACCAATGACGGATCAAGACCAAACTTGGCACAAAGAGGCCCAATGGCCCACTTTGCAACTTGGTGCAGTTTGGGGCAGGATGGACCATGGACAATAGTATTTACAGTACCTTCACTCGATTCACTTTCCACAAAACATTGTGACCCCGGCAAATCACAGACCCAGGGCCGGCGCGTCCATTAGGCAAAGGAAGCAAATGCGTAGAGCGCCATCTGCAGACCAGGCAGAATGGGCGCTCCACACGGCGGGCGGTGTTCAGCCGGCCACCAGCGTCCTACCGCCGTGTTGCCGACCCGGCCACAGGCAGCACTGCAGCTGCCTACTTTTGGGTCTTGCCTTGCCGGCGCCACTTGTGCGCATGGGCGCTCCACGCAGTGGGCGGCAGAACGCGGAGCGTCCATACGCACGCGGAGCACCCATACACACGCGCACAAGCGGCAGGCAAGCCTCAAAAGCAGGCAGCCGCGGGCCACAGCGTCCTTGGAGCTGCTTGCCGCTTGTGCGCAGTTTTGCGCATGCGCAGTTGCTCCAAGAAGCAACTGCGCAGCGCACGTGCAAAAACCTCCTCGAGGAGGACTCGAGGAGGCTCACCTCACCTGCCGCGCTAGCAGCACGACGAGGCCGGGCGGAGACTGAGACGCCGGCCAGGGAAGGACTCGGACTAGCGAGGCAGGCAGGCAGCAGAATAATTCTGAATCAATCATTGCACATATTCAGGTCAGTGGAGTTTCTTTCCTCCTCAGCTTGCCTTGAAGGAACACAGGCAGAGAGAGGAAGGGGCTTTTATTATTAGTATATAATGTAATATAATATGAAAGTGGGGATATTTGGGGGGGTTTGTTTTTATTAATATAATAATGAAATAACACAATATAATGTAATATAATATGAAAGTGGGGATATTTGGGGGGTTTTGTGTTTATTAATATAATAATGAAATAACACAATATAATGTAATGTAATATGAAAGTGGGGATATTTGGGGGGTTTTGTTTTTATTAATATAATGAAATAACACAATATAATGTAATATAATATGAAAGTGGGGATATTTGAGGGGGTTGTTTTTATTAATATAATAATGAAATAACACAATATAATGTAATATAATATGAAAGTGGGGATATTTGGGGCTTTTGTTTTTAGTAATATAATAATGAAATAACACAATATAATGTAATATAATATGAAAGTGGGGATATTTGGGGTTTTTTGTTTTTATTAATATAATAATGAAATAACACAATATAATGTAATATAATACTAAAGTGGGGAGAGCATAGGTGGGTTTTGCTATTATTATTAATTGTATCCAAAGCCGGGCTGGCTTCGAACGCATGACCTTTTGGTCAGTAGTGATCAGGGGCATTCAGGTCAGTGCAGTTCGGGGCTGAGCTTGCCTTGGGCCTTCCTTTGAGAGGGGAATTGGTCAGGCCCCTTCCTTTCCCCCCTCAGTTGCTTTGCTTAAAAGGAAAGGGCCTGAGGCAGCAAGAAATGATTGTAGTTGGAGACCAAATCCAACTTGGGAAGGGCAAAGTTGGCCCATGGCTTTTGGAATTAAAATGTGGTGCTCTATTATCCCCATTGCATGCTTGGCTTTTGGAATTGAAAGGGTGCTGCTCTATTGTCCCTGTTGCAAGCTTTGCTATTGAAGTAATACGATACGTATGTGTTGTTATTATATTTGTTACTAGCTTGGGGATGCGGCGCTGTCCGGGTTATTTGAGGAAGGCATTGTGTGCCAAGGTTGGTCCGTATCAGTTGTTCATTTGCCTCGCAGTGGTTTCGGGAAGTGAGTGTAGGTACTTTAAGTCCCATGGTCCATCCTCCTCCAAATTGCACCAGGATGTAGGGGGTTCTGTGTGCCAAATTTGGTCTTGATCAGTCATTGGATGAGGGTCGCAGCGGTCTCGGGAAGTGAGTGGAGGTACTTCAAGCCCCATCATCCATGCTCTGCTCTTCTCCAAACTGCACCAGGACATAGAGTGGGTCATGGGGGCTCTGCGTGCCAAGTTTGATATGTATCGGTCTTTGTTGGGGGCCACAGTGGTTTCTGGGAAGCAAAGCACTTGGAAGTACTACAAATCCCATAATCCATGGTCCATCTTTCCCAAACTGCACCAGGACGTAAAGGGCATCATGGGGGTTATGTGTGCCAAGTTTGTTCCAGGTCCGTCACCCGTGCTGGTCAGAGTAAGTGAGTGAAGGTCCTGCAAGTCCCATCATCCATGGTCCACCCTCCTTCAAACTGCATCAGGAAATTATTAGTATGCACCACCTTACTTATGGATCCGGATTTCTTTTTAAATTATTAGATAGTTATCTTTTATAAATGCCAGGCATCCTCAGAGGTTGGGAAGTTTGTTGGAAAGTAGGCAAGCAGGGTTAACCTACATATCCCTGTGGAATGATATCCAGGGTGGGTAGAACTGCTGTTGCCTACTTGAGGCAAGTGTGAACCATGCCATTGGCCTCCTTGATTAGCACTTAATGAACCTTCAGCCCAGTGCCAAGTTTTTAAACTTTGTGTTTTCTAAATGCATCACAAATTTACCCTTTGTTTGCTTTTGATGCAGCACTTAACCATGCTGCTTCAAAGCCTTTGTTGAGTTGTATGAGCTGGCCCTGATTGACTCTTGTCTGGAAGACCATTGAATTTTAATAAAGCTAGCCAATTGCAGCATTCCCACCTGCCGCAAGCAGAGAATATTTTTTCTCTTTCCCTGGATTTCAATCATTCAAACATACACTCCGACCTACAGTCTAGAGTTCTTTCTCTCACCCTGGACATTCCACAAAGATATATACCCCACTTGACTAGTTTCCTACAGACCTCTCAACCTATGAATATGCTGGCCATAGATGCTGGTGAAACGCCAGTAGGGAATGCTTCTGTAACATGGCCAGACAGGTAAAGGTTTCTCCATGGCCTTAAAGCCAGTAGTGTCGATTCTTGGACTCCAGTGCTCATCTCCCTCTCAAAGCCAAAAAGCCTGCATTGTGTGTAGATGCCTCCAAGGTCATATGGTATCATAACTACCTATTTGTTATTTACTGTATTACAAAGTATGTGTTATATGAAATCTGCAAGGAATACAAGGGGCTCTAGGCCAGGTGAGGGGTGTTGCTAGTGTTTCTTTGTGATGACTCATGTTTTCTAAAGTATTAATTAGTAAGTACTGTAGACTTGGTAACTGAGGGTGCTATCTATATTTTAGGAAAGAAAACTACCACTTCCCAACAAAATTGAAAGCTACATACAGTCCACCATAGTTTGTACTTGGATAACAGAAAATGTCTGGGAAAAAGAAACCATCAGGAGCATCTAACCGTAAAAGGAAGTTGCAGCATTCCAAAGAAGATGAGTCTCAAGCTAGGACATTGAAAAGGTTTATAACGACCACACCGGCTTGTGCTTCAACAAACATGGAGACAAAGAACTTGACAGAGTCAGAGCATGATGATGGCAAGATACCAATATCTGAGCCTCAACCTGGACCATCAACAAGTCCAGACTGTATTCCAGAGACTGAGCCTCAACCTGGACCATCAACAGGTCCAGACCATATTGCAGAGACTACAACAGAATTACCACTGTCAATACCTGATTGTGCCACAAGTGGGTCTGACACTGAAGATTCCTTAAGAGAGGAAGTCTTGCCAGGTAGTAGTGAACAAATCAGAAACCCATTACATTGGATTTCAAATGATTGTGGAGAGTGGCCACCCTACATGCATGCTGAGGAAAGAAAAGTACTTGTGCAACGAGGACCTCAGCAAGTTACTGATAAAGTTTTTCCTAAGGACGCAAAGGGCAGGAAATTTGCCTCATTTCATTACTCAAGGAGGCTTACCAATGGAGAACTAGTTAACAGGGTTTGGCTAATATATTCCATCCTCAAGAACGCAGTGTTTTGTTTTGCCTGCAAACTTTTCGGAAATCCTATTAACCAGCTTTCAAGTACAGAAGGGTGTTCAGACTGGCAGAACTTGGGCAAGGTTTTGACCTCTCACGAGAGATCCAGCAATCATGTAAATAACTGTGCATCTTGGCGTGATCTCTCAGTAGGTTTACAGTTAAACAAAACCATTGATGCAGAACATGAAAGGCGTATTCAGGCTGATACTGAGTATTGGAAGCAAGTTTTGAAACGCATACTATGTATTGTTAAGTTTTTGGGGGCTCAAGGATTGGCATTTCGAGGGAAAAGAGATCTTCTATATCAACGTAATAATGGAAACTTTCTAAAATTGGTAGAACACATAGCAATGTTTGATGGTTATATGGCTGAACATGTGAGAAAAATCAGATTAAAAGAAACACACGTTCACTATTTGAGCAAAAGAATCCAGAATGAATTTGTTAGTTATTTGTCATCTAAGATCCAGAGTTACATCTTACAACAACTACACCAGGCAACGTATTATTCTATTATATTGGACTGTACTCCTGATGTTAGCCACAAAGAGCAAATGACGATGGTGGTAAGATTCATCAAAGTTGAAGAAAATAACGATGTCTCAATTAAAGAACATTTTTTAGGCTTTGTTCCCATTACCAATGCTTCCGGAGAAGGTCTCACAGAAGTATTACTGAAAGAGTTGGAGGAAAGGAATATTCCTTTGAAATCCATGAGAGGTCAGGGCTATGACAATGGTTCTGCAATGAAGGGAAAGCATGCTGGAGTCCAGAGGAGGATCCTTGATTTGAATCCTAGAGCCTTTTATGTACCATGTGGAAACCACTCCCTGAACTTGGTCATAAATGATGCAGCTCTGTCTTGCCGTATTGCAGTTGACTGTTTCACCACCATACAGGAAATCTTTAATTATTTTGCTAGTTCTACTCAAAGATGGAGTATTTTGAAGAGGCACGTTACAGCTCTTACAGTAAAACCAGTCTGCAATACTAGGTGGGAAAGTAGAATCGAGGCACTGCTGCCTTTGAGGTTCCACATAGATGACATTCATGATGCCTTATATTACGCTTCTGAAGACATGAAATTTGATTCAATTGCTAGGAATTCTGCTGAAGCACTTCTAAATAAACTGTATTCCTTCAAATTTCTGTGCTGTTTAGTGACATGGCATGAGATCCTCTATAAGATAAATAAGGTTAGTAAACTGTTGCAAAGTGTCACAACACATCTACAAAGTTGTATGGATCTTATGAAGAGTGTGAAAGCATTCTTAGAAAGTATGAGATCAGAGCAAGGTCTAAATAGTGTTATTATGCATGCAACGGAACTTGCAGAAAAAATCAGTGCTCCTACTGACTTTGAACAAGACAGAAAACATCGGCCAATAAAAGTAAGCAGACAGTTTTCTTATGAGAGTAAAGATGAAGCTGTACTTTCTGGTAAAGAGTCCTTTAAAGTCAACTTCTTCTTTGTTGTGCTTGACACCGCAATTTCCTCTTTAAGGGAGAGGTTTGACCTTATGGAAAAACATAGTGAAAGCTTCCAATTTCTTTATAATATTTCTAGCCTTGGGGAAAACTTGGATGACACAGAACTGAATAATGCCTGTCAACACCTTCAAACCGTTTTGACCGATGGAGACAACTGCGATTTGAATGGGGATGAACTGTTTGGAGAGCTAAAAATGTTTGCAGCTCTACTGCCCCCTGAAAGTCACCCAGCTGAAGCCTTGCGTTTCATAACCAAACATGGATATGTGGATACTTTTCCTAATGTTTACATTGCTTTGAGAATTCTGTTAACACTTCCAGTATCAGTGGCCAGTGGCGAAAGGAGTTTTTCAAAATTAAAACTTATAAAAACATACTTACGATCAACATTAAGTCAAGAGCAGTTGAGTGGACTAGCAATCATGGCCATTGAAAATGATTTGTTAGAAGAGATGGATACAGATGCAATAATACAAGAGTTTGCTAAATTGAAAGCCAGAAGAATCTCTTACCTACTTTGAAAAGTGTTCAATTTCTTGTGTGTTAAGAATAATTGAATGTTTTTTTTAAAAAAAACAAAACACTTATATTTGTTGCAAAGATTCATAAATAATTACATTCTAAAAAGTTACTTTGTGTTAATTCTATGTAATGTAACTATATGAACATAATGTGATATGTAAACTTCTGGATTGTAAAATAGATCTTTTATTTACCTCTGTATTTTTGATATGAGTGATGGGTATATGTTTGTTTAAACTGTTATTGTTTTATGAGGTGTGTTTTAGGGTTCTGTACATTGTATGTTTGGCCATCGAATTGTTGCATTGTTAGCCACTGAGAAGGGCAGGGAAAAAGTTGCTAATAAATAAATAAATAATACCTTATAACTTTTGTTATCAAGTGATTTTTTTTTGGGGGCGCAAAAATAATGTTAGCCTACCATTTAAAATTACCTTCGACCGCCAAAGCTAAGTAATGAAGAGAGAAGAGAGAGAGAGAGAGAGAGAGAGAGAGAGAGAGAGAGAGAGAGAGATTAATTGCCCTGGTCTGTAGGTTCTGGCAGCTTTAATGGATACTCCAGAGGTGCATCCCAATTTGGGGAGCGGGTCTCTAGCCAGGAAACGGGTTGGCTGCTTCAACCATGGAAAACTAGATTCTGCAGCACCGAATTCTGCCTTAAATCCAATGATTTATTATTTACAAGTAGAGTAGACACACTGAATCAATAGGCCCCTGGTTATTCAACATTTATGTGAGTTCCATTGGTTCAGTGGACTGAATGTTGTTGGGTATAACAATTGGACATCTTGATGGGTTTGACTCACCACTTGGCCATGGAAATGCACTGGGTGACCTTGGGCAGGTGACATTCTCTTAGTCTTCGTGGAAGGCAAAACAGTCCCCCTTTAAACAAATTCTGCCAAGAAAAGCCCCTGATCAGGTTATTAGAAATGAGATATGAAGACACTAGGAAATCAGATATGAAGACACTAGAATCGAACCACAGCACACAAATAGCAGAAAAACCCAAAACAATATATACATATATCAAAAGGACAAATGCCCAGACCATGTGGAAGTGGTATAGTGATATATATATATACCAAAATAGTCCAAACGTAATACTGCTGGTTCCCCACGCTGTTGGATATGGCCCAGGTCAGTGCAGATGGCACCAAAGACTGCCCTAAGGGACAATGCCCCCATGGTGCAGGAACCAGAATTAATGCCCACAATAAGATCCAATCCTATAGAGCATGTTTCCAAAATGAGCACTATACATATATATTATGTCCCAAACACGAGTCTAGACCCCCAGCGGAAAAATGGATTGTCAATCAAACAGCATTGCCATATAAACCCCCAATGAACCTCCAGCGTCTATGCGAAAATATCCTTTGTCAGGGAGTCCATCCAGGAGGGAGGAAGGGGGACGGCAGCGCGATACGGCTGGGATGGAGCTCCGCCATGGCCGCGGCCTCCCCCGCTGTCGCAGGGCGAAGCAGGACGCCGTCCAACGACGTGGAGACTCCCGCTGCGTAGAAGGTCCAATAATGATGACGTGAGATGGCTGGCGCGTCCCTGGCAGATGACGCGATCAGGCAATGCGGAAGTGAATTGTAGCATGCAGGGAAGGCGTCAGGGAATCCCTGGGAGGAGCCAAATGACGTACACAGATGATGCCGCACCAGTCGAAAGTGGCGGGGGGAGGTTCCCTGGGGCTGACGGGCAGGCGGGGCTGGAGCGAAGCCGGAGAAGGGGGGGGAATGCCCCTAAGCGCCGAATGCGCAAATGCACATGCACCCAGTAGCCCCAAAACAAACGCCGCAATGCGCAATGCATGTTCGGGACATAATATATATGTATAGTGCTCATTTTGGAAACATGCTCTATAGGATTGGATCTTATTGTGGGCATTAATTCTGGTTCCTGTACCACGGGGGCATCGTCCCTTAGGGCAGTCTTTGGTGCCATCTGCACTGACCTGGGCCATATTCAACAGCATGGGGAACCAGCAGTATTAAGTTTGGACTATTTTGGGCTATCTATCTATCTATCTATCTATCTATCTATCTATCTATCTATCTATCACTATACCACTTCCACATGGTTTGGGCATTTATTTATTTTATTATTTTTATTTCAGGATTTTACCCCGCTCTTCTCAACCCCCGAGGGGGGACTCAGAGCGGCTTACAGTACGGCACAATTCGATGGCACATCATACAGTATAAAACCCCAAAACCCCACAACAATTAAAATACATTAAAACACATTAAAATACAGTTCCATCAGCAACATACACAGTCATTCTAAGTTAAAAACAATATTCACTCCATAAAAACATTGGCCTTCTTCATCCATTCCATTAAAATCCCCATCTAACATGCTGTTAGGGCTGGTGTGCACATGCCTGGTCCCAAAGCCCGGAGTTTACCTTGTTCCTGAATGCCAGGAGGGATGAGGTGGACCGTACCTCCATAGGGAGCGCATTCCACAGGCGGGGAGCCACCGCCGAGAAGGCCCTGTCCCTCGTCCCCACCAACCGCATTTGAGAAGTCGGCGGAAGCGAGAGCAGGGCCTCCCCGGATGATCTTAGGTTACGGGGTGGGACATAGCGGCCGATGCGTTCGGACAAGTAAGCTGGGCCAGAACCGTATAGAGCTTTAAAGGTCAAAACCAGCACTTTGAATTGAGCCCGGAAGTGGACAGGGAGCCAGTGGAGCTGACACAACAGGGGGGGTGGTATGCTCCCTGTATGTAGCTCCCGTTAGTAATCTGGCTGCCGCCCGCTGGACTAATTGCAATTTCTGAACTGTCTTCAAAGGCAGCCCCACGTAGAGTGCGTTGCAGTAATCTATTCGGGATGTGACCAGAGCGTGGGCGACCGTAGCCAGATCAGACTTCCCAAGGTACGGGCGCAGCTGGCGCACGAGTCTCAACTGTGCAAAAGCTCCCCTGGCCACCGCTGAGACCTGGGGTTCCAGGCTCAGCGATGAGTCCAGGATCACTCCCAAGCTGCGAACCTGCGTCTTCAGGGAATGTAACCCCGTCCAACACAGGCTGTAACCTATGCCCTGTTCGGCCTTACGACTGATCAGGAGGACCTCTGTCTTGTCTGGATTTAGTTTCAATTTGCTAGCCCTCATCCAGTCCGACACAGCAGCCAAGCACCGGTTCAAAGTCTGGACAGCCTCCTTGGTGACAGGTGGGAAGTAGTGACAGATCTGGACGTCATCTGCGTACAGATAACACCTGACTCCGAAACTCCGAATGATCTCTCCCAGCGATTTCATGTAGATGTTGAATAACATCGGGGACAGAACTGAACCCTGAGGGACTCCACAGGACAACGGCTGTGGAGCCGAACAGGTGTCACCCAATGACACCTTCTGGGTACGCCCTTCCAGGAAGGATTGGAGCCACTGCAAAGCAGTACCCCCAAGCCCCATGTCTGCAAGGCGACCCAGAAGGATACCGTGGTCAACGGTATCGAAAGCCGCTGAGAGGTCCAGCAGAACCAACAGGGACACACTCCCCCTGTCAAGATCATCTACCAAGGTGACCAAGGCTGTTTCAGTACCATGTCCCAGCCTAAAGCCAGACTGTGCCGGATCAAGATAATCAGTGTCTACCAAGAACCCCTGGAGTTGCAAAGCCACCACACGTTCCATGACTTTGCCCAAATAGGGAGATTGGAAACTGGCTGATAGTTCACTAATTGAGTGGGGTCCAGTGATGGTTTTTCAACAGCGGTTTTATAACAGCTTGCTTTAAGCTGGCTGGAATTTTGCCCTCCTGTAAGGAGGCATTAACCACCACCTTCACCCACTCTGCCAAACCCCCTCTGGCTTCCTTTATCAGCCAGGATGGGCAGGGATCTAGGATGCATGTAGTGGGCCTTGCCTCTCCAAGGATCTTGTCCACATCCTCGAGCTGAACCAATTGAAACGAATCCATTAAAACCGGACAAGCAGGTGCTCGTGTCACATCCTCAGAGACTGCCGTTAAAGTGGTATCGAAATCAGAATGGATCAGCGCCACTTTATCCGCGAAGACCTTGGCAAATTCATTGCAGCGTACCGCCGAGCCGTCAGGGATCTCGCACTGAGGCGGATTTAAAAGACCCCTAACAACTCGAAACAGTTCCGCTGGACGGTTCTTCGCGGCGGCCACCTTGGCGCGATAGATGTTTTTTGTGCGGCTTTTGTTGCTGCGTCATAGGTCCTCAAATAGGAGACCAGGCGCGCCTGAGCTGATCCGCTCCGTTCCGACGCCACACGCACTCTAGCCTCCTCTTTTTCGCTTCATTGCTGCCAGCTCCTCAGTAAACCAAGGAGCTGGTTTAGCTCGGTTACTCAAGAGGGGGCGTTCTGGAGCGATCGTGTCAATAGCCCTTGTCATCTCCCTCTCCCAGAGTGAGACAAGAGCCTCAACAGGGTCACTTACCGAGGAGGCGGGGAAATCCCCAAGAGCCGTCAGGAATCCATTCGGATCCATAAGTCTCCTGGGGTGGACCATTCTAATAGGTCCACCACCCCTGCGGAGGTGGAAAGGCACAGTGAGTCTAAACCTGATCAGGTGGTGGTCGGTCCATGGCAAAGGAATGATGGTCAATTCCTCCACTCCACCACCTTCATCCCATTTGTCCTTTTGATATACAGTATGTATATATTGTTTTCGGTTTTTCTGCTATTTGTGTGCTGTAGTATCATTGACAAGAGCCCCTTTTGTGTTTAGTGTACTAGAATCGAACCACCAGGGGGCACTGGTGGTTCGATTCTAGAGTCACTTCTGATTTTTTCCCCAAAACTTCAAAACTTCCCGAAACTTTTGAATTGATTTGTTAATGGCAGACACACATGCGAAGTAGGAAAAAAACCACACTGGCACTGAGGAAATTTCAGGGGATTCTCCCTCCCTCATTTTTGACAAATCTTGATGAAACTTGTGGCAGTGGTAGAACACATGGACCACTGTTAGCTCACCAAATTTCAGAACCTTTGACCTATCCATGCATTTTTGGTGAATTTTCAAAGTTTTTATAAAAACATTTTTTAAATAATAAATAAAATCTGTTCCTGGTTTGAAAGTGCTATTTCCTGTTTCATTGGGTGGTCTTTACTCTGAAAGTAGTTGTTCTACTCAGAAACTTTGTGTTGCACAAACTGTGTTAATTGGTGGAGAACAGAAATCATAGTACAGACCCCATCAAGGGACATCTAGACTGACCCTTTTTCTGGACAGAAAGGCACTATACAAACTCTCCTGACATCCATTTGCTTCCTCTACTGAGTTGGAAGGGACCCTCAAGACACATCCATCAGTTTAGTCCTTTTTGCAGATGCAATCTATCATTTTTAAAAATCATTACTTACTGACGTAAAGGGCTGGCTGGCTGTGGCTGGCTATCCCAGTGCCTTGTTCATGGCAATCAGGCCAAAGTGAAATGATTGTTTTTTGGCTTTGCAAAAGTTGCTTATTGGTTTGCTGCCTTCTTTAGACACCTTTGTAGATTCAATCAGTTTATTTTATATTTAGATGAAGACTGCTACAGACAGCTATAGGGGAGGGGACCTTCAGCCATTTTGGCTAATGAGCAGCAGGGCAGTGTGGGAAATGTAGTTTAACAGCAGGACCTGTTGCAATCTCTACCATTGGGGGCCTGGCCTTCACAATTTATTTATTTATTTATTTCCAACATTTCTACCCCGCTCTTCTCAACCCCTGAGGGGGGACTCAGAGCAGCCTAACAAAAGGCACAATTCGATGCCAGCATAATAAAATACAATATAAAACCAAAAACATATAGCATGAAAATACATTAAAATACAATTAACATTAACACATCAAACACATTCTTTTAAGTTAAAACAGTATTTCATCCATAGCAGGAGCATTGAGACATGTCCATCAACTTGCCATTACACATCCTGACCAAAGTGCTGCATTGTGCTAATGTGCAAACGCCTGGTCCCACAGCCAGGATTTCACTTTTTTCCTGAATACCAGGAAGGATGGGGTTGATCGTGTGTCGCTTGGAAGCGCATTCCACAGACGGGGAGCCACCACCGAGAAGGCCCTGTCTCTTGTCCCCACCAACCGCGATTGAGAAGTTGGCGGGAACGAGAGCAGGGCCTCCCCGGATGATCTTAAATTACAAGGTGGGACATAGAGGCTGATGCGTTTGGACAAGTAAGCTGGGCCAGAACAGCTTTAAAGGTCAAAACCAGCACTTTGAATTGAGCTCGGAAATGGACAGGCAGCCAGTGGAGCTGACACAACAGGGGGGTGGTATGCTCCCTGTACAAACTACAACAATGGCTGTGCTTAGCCATGCCCACCTCATCCCTCCCTTGCATCGCCAGGAAGGGAAAGCATGAGATTTTAAAACTTTTTAAGGCTTTACCAAAGTTGCTTAATGGTTCTGAAAATTAAAATAGCCTTGGGAGACAGCTGAACATTATGGAGTATTTCTGGGGAAAAAGGTTAGTGGTTCAAATTCAGATTTGCCCCTCCCACCTTTCCTGCATGGTTCAAAACTGCTTTGAAAGTCAAAAGTTGGAAGTTTTTTTTACAAGTTTCAGGCTCTTCTGAACAAACCTATCCAACCCTAGAAGACACACAAGAAGAAGAAGAACTGTAGCTGTAGAAGCACCTGTCCTAAAGAAACACATTCATAGGTTAACATTGGATTTTGGATTACCAAAGAAGGAATTCAGGATGAATATGGGTCTCTAGGATTGAGGGATGTCACATAATGACTGGATTCCCTAAATTCAGTGAGCAGGAGAAGAGATTACACCCGAACATTACTGCTTAGAGTAAGAACTGGTTGACAGTGGAATAGAGTCTGGAAAATGGTAGACAACTCTCTCTTTTTTGGAATTATTTTAACAGGGATTCAACAGCCATCTCTAAGCAGTACTTTAATTGTGCAGTCCTACATGGCAAGAGGTGGTCTAGATTGCCCCTGAAGTCCTTTCCAACTATACGATTTTAGGAGTCAGGGTCAACTTTATATAGCATAAAATAGCAGTTTTCTCCCTCACTTCCAAGGTGAACGCAAGAACTATTAGTATGGGTGAGCTGAGCACTTCTGAGCCGTTTGTGAAGGCAAACTTAAAATAGCTATCATATGTGAGGCAATTTTGCTTCGCTGATGTTCCAATCAGCATCATACCTGTGATCAATTCAGTGCTACCATGATTGAAGATAAACTCTACAAGAAACTGAGGTGCTGTTAGTCATTCTAGATTGTCACAGAGTGATTGAGGTTGGCTGTGCAGCTGAATATCTTCTTTTTAGCAGGCTAGCAGGCCAATCCTTCACCTCAACAGATCATTGGTTCTGATTAATGACAAAATCATTCACATCTTAGGGTAAGCTGACAAAGGCAATTTTAAAAGAACAGCAAGGAAACAAGCAATTGAGCCATTTGATGTAGCAAGTTCCTGAACTACTGTACCAAAAAAGTGGGGGAGGAACATGGATTCAATTTAACATTTGAGACACATGTCCACATATATGATATAAATGCAGGAGGGGAGGATTTTTATTATTCTGTAACTCTCTATGATCAATGTTAGATAAAAGCTGAAGACATTCTTCACAAATCAAAGAAACCAACAGACCTGCATTATATAGAAAACCATATAATAACTCTCAAAAGCTGTAACTCTACTGCTTCTAATGGGAAGTGGAAAAAAGGGCAAATGTAATGAAAAACAGCAGAATATATTTGGAGTGAACCAATCAGCCAGTCAGGGCTAAAGCTAGAGTCAGTCCTGCTTAGTACTTGGACGGGAGACTGACCAAAATACCAAGTACTGTAGGCTATGTTTCAGAGGAGAGAATGGACAAACCACCTCTGGGTATTCTTTGCCTATGAAAACCCCTGCAAAATTAATGGGGAAGTCCTAAGTCAACAGGAAATTTTGCACCTCATCACACTGGGGTTTTTGTTTGACCCATTGATCAACAACAACAGGAGTAACGGGTTGCTGCACTTTCTCCCATCTGATGGGGGGAGGGGCAGGGACAGGGCACCAATGTCGTGGTGAAGATGAATGTAGACACTCACAGATGCCGAAGCCTTTTGCCTTTGACCAAGGAGCAAACTCAGTCGTTTGTCTTTTGCAGAGTTTTTAGAAAAGAACACATATACATACAGGTTCCAATTGTTCTCTTTGAGCCACAAGCCTTGTAGAACTCCAATCTCCTTCCACCAAACTCCTCCAAACACACTGCTCTTCTCCAACAATCCACTCCAACAACCAACAGCAAGGAGTAGTACTTTTGCTCCTTTATTCCCCTAGCAGCTGCCCCACCCTGGCTGTAACCACACAATATTAGCCAGGTAGTTTGGCTTTCACTCCTTGTTGCCTTGATCCTTGCACCACTTACTGCTTGTTGCTTAAGAAATGAACTCTAACAATCAACGTGCCTTATCCTGATGCCCCCATCCGATTGCTGGTGAAATGGAACTAAATGTGGGGAGGATGCATTTTGAAAGCACGTGCAAATATGTGTCCTTGAAGGCACATGCAAACAGATACAAAACCAACAATTCAGAAAACTAGTTAAAATTCTAAATGAACATATAGCTTTGCCCCATATCTCCCAAAAAACACAAATCATTTCCATTAATTTTCTTATTTTACCAACAAAAAGCTGAAGCTTACAAAAGAAAAAATTGTTTGCAGAAGAAGGGAGATTGCAATCCAAGGACAGCTGTCTACCTAGAAAACTAGGTTTTCGAATCACATAACTTTTTGGAGCATGCCATAAACATACAGTATGTGCAAATTAAACTCTTTTCCTGAATTGCTTCACCTAGGATTTAGAATGGGATCTCTATACTATTTTTCATGTTGACATATAGAACTTCATAGCAAGGGCTACATGGGAATCAGCATACAAAACCAAAAGATTTATCTTTACCAATTAAGTAGTTGTTCTCGTGGTTACTAAAGTAATTGCCAAAAGAAGAGGTCCTTTCATAAGCACATTGACTTCAGAAAGCATTAAGCAAGGAAAATTGCCTGATCAAATACAAATGCCTGTTTCGAAAAGAGAGAGGGAGGAAGAGAAAGAAACCTAATTATATGTGACAGCACTGTTCTCTATCACAGTTTGAAAGGTGCATATATCTATATTTATATCTATATTTCAACTATTTCTTGAGCTGGTTGTTAAATCAAATCCCATCATTATCTCCAGTCAAAAGAACTCTAAAGGCTATTGTATTATGAGCTAACAGTAGCCTAAATTCAGTTTCAAATTCCAGTAGGCCCATTGACTCTACAGTTACCTAAATTCTTCTGATTTAATGGCTTTACTCTAGTTGAAGCCAGTAACTGGATTTAAAACTAATCTAGGACACAATAGATTGACACCAGAGGGCCAGCATGGTGTAATAATGTGAGTGATGGGCTCTGGAGACCAAGGTTCAAACTCACCTCGGAGTGTTGGGCAAGTCATACTCTCCACTTTGCAAGAGGAGGATTAACACATCTTGTTTTCCCCAAGGTCAGTAATACACTCACTTTAGGATTGCCATAAGTTGACAACAACTCAAAGGCACACAACAATGTGACACCAAATAGTGTGGCATTATGGATAAATCTAAAAGTCCATCACTTGCTGAAAGAGAGACAATACTGCTGTAAACAGGTCTCATCCTCATTTCAGGTATTTTTCTCCAGTTATTAGCAATGAGAAGGCCTCATAGCACACTGGTATTAAGTGAGGGCAGTCTATACACCAAGAAGATCCCAAATTCAATCCCTGACATCTCCAGTGAAAAGGGCAAGTTATTTTACTAGCATTAGTTTCTGATGTCCCACAGGATTTTGATCTCCTGTTTTCAGAAGACGGCTATCTTTCCCTATGATTACTGTTTATACACAGTATGTGGGTGCATGTTTTACCCCATTTTAAAAATGGAGGTAAAATTTTCATGTTTTACTTATTTCATTAGGATACTTAACCATAAACGGAGTAAGTCCAGCTACAAGAACTCAAGAGAAAACTCATGATACTCGGTGATCAGAACTGATGAAACAGAAGCAGATTGAAACTGACTGATTAAAAATTGAAAAGAACTTTCAACATAACTCATTCTGTAGCTTAAGCAACATATGCAAATTTCTGTGCCTGAAGAAATTAATTATAAAAAAACACCCAGACAATTGAGTCTGACTTGCTTCTTCATTAAGATTTCATAAGGTGTGAGTGATGGACAGGAATTTTAAATTTCTTCATGGCTTCATTTGTTGCAGGAATTAACACAGGGAAAAGAAGTGCTATAGAAAGGAACACTATAGAAAGAGACTTAATGGGCCTACCCGCAATATCCTTACTAATCCATTAAGGCTGACCCTAAAAAGAAAATCTGCATAAGACCTTGAAAATGAGCGCAAGAAACCTGCAGAATCTGTAGAATTTGAAGTCAGTCATAGGTATCTAAAGGAGGGTCAAAAGATTCTTGCTTCTTTGGAAGTCCTAAATGTAGTAATCTATTACAGTGTGTATAAACAGATACACAACCAACTAGCCCAAACCAGCAACCACTCCTACTGAGAGATGGACTGCAAGACTCTGCACTGCTCTTGGAGACCCTCCCTTGTTCTATTATTATTATTAATTTATAACCTGCTTTTCACCCCCATCGAGGATTCAAAGTGGCTAACTGCAAGGCATAAAACATGCAAAGTACATTAGGATAAAAGAAGCAGACACAATTTTAAAAATAACAATTGAAACACAATAAAGCAGTTAGACCATAATAGTGAAGCGGCAGAGAGGTTCTGGGGTTGAAATGAGACAGAGATAGAGCTCCTTAAGGCTGCTGAAAGAAAGGTTTTTATTTCTCAATGGCCACTGAGAAATGTTGACTCTGCCCCAGAAGCAGGAGTATGGAAGAAAGAATGGTTACAGCTTATATACCTTTTACAATCTACCAAAGTACATCACCATTTCGTCATTACATTCCACTCTTAACATAGATTTCTAGAACATATTTCTAACTTTTAACACCTCTTCAATCACCTATCTATAGGGCTGCTCTTAATGAAGACCTGGCGCCAAAGAGTCTCCTGGTGCCTCCTTGCAAGTACCTCTTCCATCTTAGAGATAGTGAAGCCACTTCATCCATCCCCTTCCAATAAGCTTTTGCCTGGTACCAATGTTACAGATATAGAAGGGTCTTTTGACATGTACCAGAAGCCTTCACATTCCTTCTCTGGGCCCCTTTGAGGCATCTAATTTTGCAGTTTTAAGGCAGGGAGTCTTTTCCTAAGTCAAGTGAATCTTAAGCATACATACATTGTGATTTTATAAGTTTTAACCTTGATGTGAATATATTCTATATCTCCCAATATATATTTTCATCATGTCTTCATCAATAGGACATGCTACAGATTAAAATACATTCAACACTTTAGGTACTGGATGAAAGCCATTATTAATCCAATTGTCACTTGTCTGTAAAGATATTGCACAAAAAATGTTCAGCCCAAATGTTATTATGGCACATATCGCTCTTGTATTATTCTTCACCAAAGGCATGATTCCAGATAAAGGTTTTTATCTGATTCCTGAAAGTTAGTAGGGAGCAACCATTATGTCATTTGGAAGAGAGTTCCAGAGAAAGGCCCTCTCTCTTGTTCCCCTTCAAAAGGGAGAGCTGAAGCCCGCCCCACCCCCAGCCTTAGACTGGGATTTTTTTTAGCACCCCTTGAACCAACCTATCAAAACTGGACAACAAATCTGTGTAGTCGAGCATCCTCAGGGATTGTCATCAGGAAGTGTACTAAATGATGAAGCACTGAAAAATATTAAGAAAGCTATTGTTGATTTGTCCCAAGAATAATAAAGACTGCTGACAATGTATTCCATATGCATTTACTTAAGAATGAGCTGAACTGAGTGCATGTGTTTATAAGAACCTTCATATTTAAGGAGTGTCTTTTCCTTGCAAGTAGACAATATTAATATGAGGTTGCCTGTCAGTGTTGATCTCCCACGCAAACAAAGATTTCCAGAATCTCAAATGAGTCAGATATTCCAATCTCGCTGAATACCATCTCTTTCTTATTAGCTCGTATCAAGACACATGCTGAGGATCCAAGAAGCAGAGTAGTCTAGCAAGAAAGACTTGTAAGAACAGGTCAGGCTTTATTTTGTTTCTTGCATATTCAGCCAGAAAATAATCCTCTTGAAACACTATTTGTTTTGGAAAGAGAAACCGAATTATTTTTTCTTCACATTGCTTGTGTTTCATTTTTTCCATCCCAGGGTTAATATGCTCATTTAAAAATAGTGTTGTGGATGGAAGAGTGTGAGAAAACATTTTTCATCAGACTCCCAGTTCCCTCACCCCAATCCAGGTCTTGAACCCTTTGGCATCAGTGACTTCCCTCTTGTAGGCATCATAGCCCACCATCATTTTTTGGGAGGATAGATAAAATACTTCCCAATCTTACATTCACCACGTAGTGTTTTATCCTGATATGAAACCAGACCTGGGGATGCCCTTTCATCATTTGTCTACCCAGTGGCTCTGGATGCCTGCATAAAGGCCTTCTTAAGCAAACATGTTTGGCAGCCAAAGTCTTGAATAACACATATCTTGAAGTCTCCAACCAGCTGAACAGCTGCAGATTGATAACACCAGGAAAGCCATAGATATCCACAAACTTACTCAGCATGTGCAGCAAGCAAAATATCCTAATTTCTAGATAGACACTGTGGCGCCATGGTTTTCATTTCTTTCATATGTACAAATCCTTTTTTTATAACATATTGATTCATATCTCTCCCTCTTTTCCAACACTCACCTACCCATACACTCATTATACTATTTTATCAGATGTGGCTGCTGCTGCTTCTCTTGCTCTTTTCTAAATCATTTGGATAAGTGGATTCAAAACCAGCCCTAAACAGATCTTCCAAGTAGAGTTGGAGTTAGTCAACCTTTGGCAAGTGCCACTGTTCTTGCTTCAGATGACATGTTTGACAATTCTGTGAAACTGAATCCTGAATAAATTGCCTGGTTTGTGTGAATTAGAGCCAGTCCACACTTTTTCTCAGTGACAAATGTGGCATAAGGCAGAAAACCATAACTGTATATTTGGACAAAGAAACAAAAACATGAAGAGGGTGCCAAACATCCAACTTATATAGCAAACACCACAGCACTTAGACCCAGCAAAGCCCAGCCCACAATCTGTTGTGAACTGGTGCTGCAGGACAAACCCAGTGCCAAGCACACTGTGAAACCAACCAAAGCCTCCAGCCAAATGAAGCTTAACAGCAGGCGAGCAGCAGGAATGAGAGTTTGAAGGTCTGAGCTGGCGAACATACAATGGCTACAGGCCACCTCACTGTAATCCATGTTCATTAGTCACACCAAATGGCCACCGAAATAAGGGGTGTCACCTTATTTGCACTGCAAGCAGCCAGGACCATGTCACCTAGAGAAACACTGGCTATCCCAATCTGCCCAGTAGGCCTTGCAACCCCAACCACCCAACAGCTGTTTCTTGAAATTGGAGAATCATCTAAAGTAATTTGATGTGAGATAGGGAGTACTGGAGGCCATAGCCCTACACAATCCCATCTGTTGCCTAAACGAGCTTACTGGGAGACACCAAATGAAGTGAGACATTTGCAGTTGTTGCTTGTTTAAAATCTATAACACTCATCATCAGCACTTGGGAAAGTAACTTTTCAAGCCCTGCTGATTACTTTGTCTTTTCTAAACAAATACACATAAGTAAGTATGAATATTTTTGCACTAGCAATTTATTTGTTAATTTAATTTATATCCCACTTTTCTTCCAGTACAGGACCTAATGTGTCGTACATGTAAAATTAAATTAAATTAAACTTTGAAAACAAAGTTAAAACAGCATTAAAAGTATTTGATATATTAAAATAGGAAAACTCTACAGCTTCTGTCATTCCCAAATTGCACCTAAATTAAAGAACCTCTGTCATTCCCAAATTGCACCTAAATTTCAAAAAATGTTTTCACCCATCATCAGAAAGAGATCCATGAAGGTACAAACTAGACTTCCCGTGGAAGGGAGTTCCAAAGCCAAGTGCTCACCTTGCAAAGATGTGAAGTTTGAGAGAAATCTTTCCCCTGCAGATCTTAAAGCCTGTGTTGGTTCATATGAGGAGATACAGTCTTTCAAACAGTCCAATAAAAATCCATTAGTTCTCTCCATCATGCTTTCCTTAAAGTTTGCAACAGGCATGATTTGCTGCCTTCCTATACACTTGGAGTAATAATCATATTATGCGAATATTGTCTTCTCTCCCCATTTCTTGTGTGGCTTATGTAGCATCCACATTGCTGAAATTCAGCAATGGCAGAATGTGAAAACTGGGGCATTGTTGTTGATTGTTTTTATTTCATTTTGCTCAAAACAAAGCACGTTCACCTTGCTTCATGTTGTAACTTCAGGTTTTGTTGGCTTGAATGTAGGCTTTCCCCCTCCACTTCCCGCATTAAATTTTAGTGGTATGCAATAGCCCCAATTTTACAGGGACAGTCCAGATTAACCCTCTGTTGTTGTCCCACATTTTAGCTGTTTTAAAAATGTCCCAGTTTTAATAACCTCTTAATAACCATTTTCCGCCTTTGACTTCAGCTTACTTCAGTTCCTGCAAACTGACTTCAAAGTGCAAAAGCAACTTTTGCGGGAATTATTTTCAAGTCATGGATGGAGAATCTGTGGATATGGCAGGACAATTGTACACTTGAAAAGATAACTGAAGAGATTTTAAAAAGATGCCAAACATTTTTCCAATCTAGTTAGTAATTTATGGTTGACTCTCTTGACTTCATCACACTTACTAAAATAAACATCCTGGGATGCTTTGAGCCTTCCAGCAGAGGCCCAACTCCCAACCGGTGTGGAAGCATCCTTCAACACTTCTCCCCAAACATGAGAGCCTTCTCGTGTTGTGCTGGCTCTGGGGAAGCATCAACATGGTGGAGCAGTGCATGGGGTGACAGAATAGCTCCTCGCGCCTGCCATTTCGCGACACTTGCTGACAAAATGGCATGAGGGGGGGGGGGGGTCTCTGTGTAATAAGGTTGTAAAACAGTTGGGATAACATTGCACCAAAAGACAGATTGAGGACACATTGCCTGCCAATCCAGATTGAGGCAAGACCATGTAGGAGGTAGCTCTTTTCCTGCACCCCACAAAATTTGGAGCTTAAATCTTGCAACGCTCCAGAGTTGGTACTCATTGAGGAATCCTTTGACCTCATCACAAAAAGAGGATTTTGGCGGCATGCATTAGCTCTGTCCTACTTCACCCATAGAGCCCACCAGCTCCCATTAAACAATGCTGGCGGGGCTCCGCCAGTGAGGTAGGGTGAAGATGGTGCATGATGCCACTGTAGCAACACGAGAGGCTTTCTGTGTCACCATTCATATAAACAGGGGGAAACTACACAGTATATACGTGATCCACACTTCCCGCCATGAGATCGCCATCAGCTGGAGCCTGGTGATGCAGGACATAGGGCACTGGATTCCCCCCACACCTCAATGATGTGCAACATTCTCGGCAGCCATGTGAGAAGATCATTAGTCACTGTCTTAAGTACAATGAGCCATTATGCTAACCAGATCAGTGCAGAAAGATGCCCATTACCCTTCCCCAGCCATCAGAACCTTCCTTCCACTGGGGCCAGGGGGGGGGGGCATCCAGACAGCTCCTTAGAAGTGCAAGCTCTTGCATCTTTATGTGGAGCATCCAAATGAAACACAACTGCATTTGCCACTAAACAGGAAAACCCTGTCAGCAGGAAATACCCAGGTGTTTCCACCTATGGCCAGAGTTTGGACTGCCCCCTCAGAAGTCCTCACAGCACTCTCACATCTTTTGGGCTTCATTCGCCCAGAATATCCGAGAGGGCTCTAACGCTCTCCCCAGCCCACCCCCAGAAAAGTGTTTTAAAAATAAAATAACTTACCTGCCCATTGTTAAAGTGCTGCTGGAGCTCTTCTGGCACATAAGAATGACAGGGCAGGAGATGCGGGAAGCAAGAAAGTTGCTCCTGGCTTGCCTCTCTTGGCATGTCATTCCTACGTGGCAGGAGAGCTCTGTTAGTACTTTAACGGCAGCTGGATAAGCTCTGGAAGTACTTTAATGGTGGCCAGATAAGTTATTTTATTTTTAAATGCTTTTTAAGGAGTTTTGGAAGGGGGTGGGGGCTGTCTTGCTGTCCTCCCAAAAGGTTATGGGAAAGCATCTGGAGACGCAATTCCTAGGTGGGTGGACTTTAACCTGGGGACAATCACGCTTAACAAATGTGAATGCTCCTGGGTTAAAGAGCTGTCTGGAACCACCCTAGACTGCACTCAGAGGGCAGAGGATTATTTTAAACCACAGTTGGCTCTCCTTATCTACAGATTTTGTATCCACAGACCTAAGTATCCATGGCCTGAAATTATATAAGGTAACAATTTTATTATGCCATTATATATAATGGAACTTGAGCACCCAGGGATCTTGGTATCCATGAGGGATCCTGGAGCTAAACAAAAGTGGATACTAAAGACTCACTGTATCTTGACCATTCCAGGGTTGAAATGTTACAACTGGAACCCAAGCCTATTTACTCATGGATTTTTATATTCAGTGTGGTTGACTCTTAGTAAACAGGTATATATGGCAATTGCAACAAGAGCAGAATCTTTTGATTGTCCATTCAAAAGTAATTCCCACTATGTTTAGCAGAGTTAGGTTCCTAGTAACTATGGGTATGCACCTATGCACACAAACACTCTCCTAGTTGTTTTTTTTAAAAAAAAAGGGACTTAATATCTGAGTGAAGATCTATAGGACTAGGCTCCAATTTTGGAGCACTAAGTACACTTACCAGGATTAACTCTTACTTTTAAGCCTATTTAGGATTGTTTAGGCTGTCCATGCCAACTTGAGATAAGTCTGATTCAGTGCAGTAAAATTAATTTCCAGGTCTTGGCTGCACTTATTTCAGGATACATTTAATTAATCTTAGTAAGGCTTAACTTCTGAGTAAATGTTCCTTGCCTTGGGCTCCTAAAGTATTTCTTTCTAATGTAGGGTACAAACAAAATAAAATGGCAAATAATTTCTCAGATATAATTGCTGGGGGAAAAACACTCCCTTTAGCAGATGGCATTAAGTAAATATTCATCCTTATGTACATGCATATAACATATCCAGACGTTCCCAAAACGTTACAAAAGGGGAAATTGGGACATTCTTATATCTAGGACATTTGTTTTAACAGCTTCTAGAATCTGTAGGACATTATGACAAACCACGCTTAAGCTGAAACTAGCTTAGAGGAGCTGTGAACATTGTTCCAATTGATTTCCATTATGTCTGGGAGCCTTTATGTGATAACAAAAAACATCTGCAATAGATCTCTTTTTGGTCATAAAAACAAACATTGACCTTGAAGATGGACTCAAAGGGAGAAAATACTTCACACGTAACCCTCTGCAATAACCCTTTTCTTTTCTCAGCATAGCCAGATTTTGGAATTTTGACTTTCAAAAAAATTGAAATATTGTTCTGGCTATAACCATTTTGTGGGGTCCCAGTTTGGGACATTTAGAAGAAGAAGGTGGAATTAATTGTTCATGGCTTCTCTTGATTAATGAATGATGGTAATTGTCCAATGCGTGCTCTAAAACATTATTAGCTCAAAGACATATTAAACATTATAGATGGACAAAGATTTCTGCTCTAACTATAGCCATTGCTGGACATGAGACCAAGGAACATCTTATAATCTGTAAGTGACACTGTCTTCTAACAAAGCAATAATGGTTGATTTGTATTCATTTCCTCTCATTTCAGAAGTTATTTCTCCATGTCTTCAAAGAATGTATAAAAGAGAAATGTACTCAATGTACTTATACATGGGTTGTCAAAAGTGTGCAGACAAAACATCCTACCTCTAAGTTGATGACCTTCACTCCGTGGGTCTTCACACAACATGCACTAAACAGAAGTGCACCCAGAATCCATCTTGAAAAAGGGTACTTTGATCATTCCGGACAGTCTTCAAAGGCAACATGCTCTACGTGGGGTTGCCTTTGAAGACTGTTTGGAAGCTCAAGTAGTTCAAAAGGGTGTGTGCGCGCAGATTTCTCACTGGAACGGGAGCATACAACTCCTCTGTTACGTCAGCTCCACTGGCTGCCAGTCTGTTACCGAGCGCAATTCAAGTGCTGGCTTTAGCCTATAAAACCCAAACAGTTCCAGCTCAGCTAAAGATGTGAATGTGGGATTAAGCATTCAGTTAGTAACCCACTGGTGAACTATGGAATAGTGCAATGACAATTTTGGAATGGCCATGGACTACAATTTTGGATAACATGATTTTAACTATTAAGGTTTGATAGTTTTTAATGATTGTTTTAAGATGTATGTTTATCTTATTATATATGTATGTTTTACATGGCATCAAATTGTTGTCTATATATATAAACCACCTTGAGTCCCCTACAGGGTTGAGAAAGGTATAAATACGGTAAATAAATAAAATCAGAATGACTTATCAAGTGAAACAATTTAAGCACTTTCCACTGACAGGCTAACATTCTACCTTCAGACCTGCTTGTTCAAAGCATATAGGTTGGGAGCGGTGAAAGTTAATGAACTGGAAGCTAGAAGGTTGAGGCGTTGGAAGCTTTCCATTGCTTAAAATTAGCAATGGAAGGTTGAGACATTGAGGGCTTTCCATGGCTTACAATTAGCAATGTACAAATCAAACATTAAACAGCCAGTATTTATTTCATCAGAGGTCTGCTTCCAAGGGGGAATATGAAGGCATTACCCCCAAATAAAAAGTCTGCCCCTCATTAATTTTCTTACAGTTTTCAGATTTCTCACATGGTAATTTAAATTTTCAGTTGTGCATTTAGAAATAGAATTTATGCATCTCTGAAAAAGGAGCAGAGACAGTTTATTTATTTATTTCTTTTCCACATTTATATACCGCCTTTCCCCGCCCAGAGGCGACTCAGAGTGTTCACAATTGGCAACAATTTCATGCCTCAACAATTATAAATAAATAAAACAATAATAAAATACTGTTAAAAACATTTAGCATAAAATATAAGAATATACTGTAAGTTACCAAGGAATGCACACAAAGCAAATACAGGCATTCCAAATGTGAATAATTTTCAGTGCCACACATTCTAGATAACTAGAAATGTGATGTCTGAAGGAAAATTCTATTTTGGGAGTCACAATTCTTATTTGGGGGACATTGTCCTCATTGTTGCATCCTCCCATAGCTATACGCCAGCTTTTGGCTACTGTTAGCAAGCACCCTTTATGCATCCCCCTATCCCCCATGCTGGAGGATCTGTGTTGGAAAATAATATGCAAAGTAATGCACATTTTCTACAAGGCATGCTAATATGAAGCCATTTATATACATTTGTATATGCAAAAATGGACTTCTTCTCCCTTCTCTTTTATTTGCATAGCTTTCATCATCATCCATCACTTTCAAAAGTAAGACACATGCAAACTTTGTAAACTTTGAAGGCAGAAGACCATTTATAACAACCTATAGTTTCTGTCAATGCAAGGTACTCCAGCATCAAAAGGTTGCCGCCCTTTGAAAGCAGGGGAAATTGGATGACAGCAGAATATTTCATGGTAGATTTGACCAGCCCCTCTCTTATGCTACATAACATAGAGGCACACAATATAAGTTTATAACTTGCAGTCCAAAGACCCCTTATGCTCCCAATAAAAAGGCATTAAGATTCTGCATCATTTGAGAAAGCACAAAGGTCTGCCACATAAAATCCAAACCTTCTGCCCCTGTTTTCATAAAATCACTTTGCTTCTATGATTTCTTTCTTCTAACACAGCCATTTAGTACCTAGAGGAAGGCAGGGGGCAGCCAAGGAGCATCCAGCTATTTCCCCACAGCCAGACCACATAATTGCCATGCATCTGGCTGTAGCAACATACCACTTCATCGCATTCATTAAATTCTACTGATGTTGGTTTTGATCTTTAATGCCCTATGTAGTTTGGGTCCTGGTTACCTAAAGTATCACCGGCTCCCATCCAGTCCTCCCCACACATTTGGTCTTCTGGGGGCCATCTGCTACAACCAGCCAGAAGCCAACTGGCAACTACCACTTAAAGGACATTTTCATCGGGGGGAAAAAGATAAGAGCAGTGGTGGGAAAACAAAGATTATAAGAATGTGTCCAAGAAAGACTTTTAGTAATAGTACTATTTTGGTCAGGGAAGCTTACAAGAGATCAAGAACTTGAAGTTCTCATTATTTCCTATTAGAAACAAATTAGTAAGGAAAAAGTGGGCTAGCTAGACAATTTGTTTCTAATTGTGAGTGGCAGCAGTCCTTTATTTGCGGATCCTACCATTCTGAACAAAAGATGACTTCATTGGGATTCCCGTCTTTCCCCGACATTTTAAGATTGAGCCATGATGATCGCACAATATAAGCTACCTGTGGAAATACCTGAAACCATTATCTATCCAGGGGATGTATTTGTATCCAGTCCCTAATCAAATGACTAGCAGCCACACAAGACTTATGTGAAAGACCCATTTGCAGAATTAGGGAGAAGATGGATTCATCTTCTCATTTGTATATGACAGCATGCAAAAAGGAATGTAATATTGCTTGAGTATCCTTTATCCAAAATGATTAAAAACTGAAGTATTTAGATTTTCGGATTTGGCGGGGCAGATTCTGGAATATTACATATACATAATGAGACATCTTGGAAATGGGACAGAACATTCATTTATACATGTAGACGGAATGTAATTTTATACACAACATTTTAGTCATTTGTGTTTGAACCCAAGTGTGTGTATATTGAACCATCAAAAAGCAAAAGTGCCATTATCACAGCCACCATGCAGACATGGATTTTGCATTTTGTAATATTTCAGATTTCTGAGTGATGCTCAGCTTATAATCAAAGTTATGTTAACTTGAACAAATAGCAAAATCAAGGGATAGAATAACCACAGGGAAGAACTTAGGAAAATTACTTTTTGGGGTCCACAACCCTGAGAACCTCCCTGCCCGTTTGAGGTTCAGAGAGTTGTGATCCAAGGAGTCAACCTTTCCAAGCTCTGAGTTACGATTGGTTCTGATGGTCAGCTTTCTTCATAGAAAGGATGGTATTCAAAATGCCTCTTTATGGGCATTTCCCCAAAGAGGATCAGCTGATAAAGCCAGTGAGAGAGTTCAAAGAGCTGAATTTTTTTGTCCAGAAGTGATGCACTTATCACCTATCATTCCCACAGTCTGAACATTAGAGAGGAGTAGAAAAAGCATGTGAAAGTGTTTGCTAGCAGGAAAATGTCAAGCGATGGGTGGGGGCGGAAGGACTCCTCTTGCAAGCAACATTACCATTTCTTCCTGATCCGAGACAATTTGGAAACACTTTTACGGCATTTTAGAAAAGATGATTGGGTACACAACTACAACCCACTCCTTCTCACTGTGGGAGATGCCGAAGCGTAAATAATTTATCCATCGTTCTCAAAGTATGAAATCTAATTGCAGCTCTCCTACCAAACACAGACTTCTACTTTTATTATCGTTATCCATTATAATGAGAGTCACATCACATATATAGCCAAATGCTACATTGTTGCTGGCACAGTATACATTTTTTTGTATTGCACGAGTTAAAACTATATAATATTGCCAAAAAAGAAAGAAAAAAAGAAATAACTTACACAAATGTAAACCTAATACATTGCTTTTCACTGCTTGAGTGCATTGTAATTTCTGTTGAGTGCCTGGCATTTTCTTCTGCTTATTATTAAGCATGTAGTTAGACTAATAAATTGCTTCTGCATTTTTAATAAGCATTCATACAGGCCATTGGGTTAAATTTGCCATGTTAGAACAATAACACCGATTATTCAAACCTGTTATGAAAGCATATGGCAGTCAATTAAGCATCACCAAAAAGAAGAAGTACATTACCAAAAATGAAAGGGGGAATTTGCATAACATTTCCATCTGCTAATTTATGTTGTACATGCCCATCTACAAATAATTACTGTATTTTAGGGGAATACGGACATCTCACCATAATGGGGAAGACTACAGAAAATCAGGAGGGCTGATGAAACCATGTTTTAATTTTCACTCTATCTGTGTCAATTTATTAGATTATCACACTATCCTTTAAAGCACTACTATCCCACCTTAAGTCCTGTGGCTCTCTCCTCCAGGGTCTGTAGTTTAGGGAGGTCCAGGACCTTTCTGCCTGAGAGTATAAAAGGCCTCTTGCTAAACTGCAAATCCCAGAATCCAACAAAAGGCAGTCACAAGATCGAAAGTGGGTATGCTATGGAACAGAGACGGCAGTAGCTGAGTCCAGGAGTTAAAAGATAACAAAAGTTTATTTGAACAACAAATGGAAGGTGGATTAACAAAAAAATAGCCCAACTTTGGCTTTAAAAAACCACAATAATCCCAGGAAACCCAAACAAAAATGCTATGGGAAAAAAACTCAAAAACAAACACCAGACGCCCGTCTTTGTCGTCCAATCAAAGGAATGTTCATGAAGCAAAGTCCAAAACTGGTCCAGGAGTCAGAGGGCAGGAGAAAGGCATATGGAAAAGGAGGAGACATTCCAGGGTCGACAGGAGCCGAGTATACAGAAAGCACCTAATTCACAGCCCCCATAAAACACAGCATCTACCTCCCTCCATGTAATACGATACCAAACACTCTGTAGCAGGAACTCACAGCAGTCACAGCGAAGGTCAAGAGGTACACGGCAGCAGCTAAACAGAGAAGCAGACATTGAATCCCAAAACCCCCCACCTTTTCCCAATATCAGCTAGAGCTGCCATAGCAGCTCCCCAAGGAACAAAGTGGATAGATAACCCAATAAACTTACGAGTAATCTGGAAACCAGGATCAAAGATACAGGAACACAGGATTGATTGATTGATTTTATTATTTATGAGTCGCCCTCCACATCAGTGCTCCGGGCGACTTACACATAAAACACATAAAAGAGTTCAATAGTTAAAAGCTAAAAGAATAGGAAGATTAATTAAAATAGTTCCAGTAACTCAGGCTAAGTCTGATACACGAACCAGAATAGCAACTCCTTGACCACCGTGAGGGTCAAGCCAAATACTCACTTCTCTTATAGCACTAACAATCAGAGTCATCAGAGGACCCGCCCTGTTCCAGAGCAGCAGCATTCTCATTCCTTGCAGCTGTTGCACCATGCCCAGACCTCCAATCTAACCAAAGCTCTTCTTTACTTAAAGTGCCCTCCTCAGCTTCTGAATGAGTAGACAGCCAGTCTTGATCCGTCTGAAACCCCAGAAATGTGCTGTCCCCAGAGTCTGCATTGCATACATCTCTCACTTCTTGCACTAATGCCGAATCTAGGTCCGTCTCACTTTCTTCTGAATGTAATTCTGCATTCCCTGAAAACCCCTCAAACGTATCAGACTCAGAAGGATCCCTAAGTATATGCTGAATCTTTCTCCTCTGTTCCCTGTCTTGGTCAAGGTTTGAAGCACTAGCAACTCTCTTGACCCCAGCTGTAGAAGCCTGATCCTCCAGAGCCACGCCCCAAACCAAGCTACTGCTTGATGTTACTGACTCAGCATCTTCCTCAATGCTACTACCTGTAGTAACTGGAGGCTCATTCACAACAGGGTAGCAGCACTTTTAACACTGCAGTGTGAGGAGTGGTTTCTTAACTACAGTTACAATGTCTTCACTTCCACACTAGTACTTTCCTGGAAGATTTGTGCCTCTGGGATCAAACTTGCTAATTAAAATGTTATCTAATTGCTTTTTTCCATCAAGAGTGACTTGAGAAACTGAAAGTCACTTCTGGTGTGAGAGAATTGGCTGTTTGCAAGGGGGTTGCCCAGGGAATGCCTCGAGGTTTTACCATCCTGGGGAAGGTTTCTCTCATGTCCCTGCATGGGAGGCTGGGGCTGACAGATGGGAGCTCACCCTGCTCCCCGGATTCGAACTGCTGACCTTTCGGTCAGCAATCCTGCTGGCACAAGGGCTTAACCCAGTATGCTACCATTGCTGATGACCATTCACAAAAAAGCAAGGTAATTTGCAAGATACAGAAGGGAATAGAAGCTCCTACTAGGACAAACAGATGTCTTACAACAAACCCATAAGACAAATTGGGAGGGAGGTCCAATACATGGTGTGTTTGTTTGCTTTGTGGTATTCGAATATTTAAAATTGCGTTAACATGCTTTATCATATGGGTGATTTGTTTAGATTACTGTGAAGTTATTTCATAAAATAAAGGAGGGAAGGAAAGGAACTTCATTCCCTCCCTCCCCCATCCACCATGTTCCTCTCCATTCTGAAGGTTCTTGATTTTGCTACTGGATTTTGTCTGAACAGTCCTTTCGACTGACAATGTCTTTAAAGGAGGGTGGTCTTTTATTTAAAAAAGGGAATATACACACATGCATACACACAAAACACTGCCATCTGTATTATCTACAAATCTGTACTATCAGCGTACCACTTTTGCAGGACCCTTATGAAAGTGAAAAACCATGAGTAAAGAAATTGCCAAATTGAGGGATTTCTAGATCTTCCAGCATGACTCTATGGTTGACCTCCAATGGAAGCTGACCACAGATGCACACTGGAGAACTCAGACATTTCTGGAGAGGGTCCTCCATCATGTTTCAGAGTCACACTTGAAGACCTAGAGATTCCTACAGAAAACATTTGAATAAAATCTGTAAACAATCAGACCGGCAACAGTCAAAACCACAAACATGGAGGGACAACTCTACAAGTATGTTAAAGTCACCAGAGGAATTTATCAGATATGCTTTCCTCTTGTATGAACCAGCTCTCCAATATAAAATATTATTACCACACAGGAGGGATTTCTCTATTTCTCAGTTGCATTGAGGTTTATTTAAAAGATTCTTCTCGTTCAGGTCAGAAAAAAAATCATACTGTTCTTATTTCTACACATTTTGTGAGCAATTCCTTCAGCTCATTTGGGAAATCATTAAAGTGAATCTCGTTAAACATGAAGGCTGGAAGTAAGGGAGAATATAAACCTACCTGCACTCTGCCAGATCTTTCCATATGTATGTACCATTTTTAAAGCTTTGGAAGCTTCACACGCTTTTAGGTTTCCATTTGTGCTTTTTAGTGAAGGTTTGCATAGAGTAGCAAGCATGGATGCAAAAAAAAAATTCAGGGAGCGAGCAATGCATATAGAAGCAGCACTACACCAGCAGTGCAGAAAACTCACAACCACACAAGCAACATAATCAGCAGATATTTGCAGAAATAGTGGTATGATAACCAAAAGGGGGCACAATGGATGTTGTTGTTATTTACCTACCACTTTTTTTCTTAGACTAAAAACAGTGGAAGTGGTAAAATATACAATTTAAAACCTAAAGGCTATAAACATTAAAAATAATTAAACCTAGAATTATCTAAGAATGAATAATTGAAACCATAAAAATCAATTTAAAATACATAAAACACTACACAATACCCCCTGACTCATTCTTAAAATCTTTCTTTTTTTTCTTTAAAAGTCAGCCTGAAAATGAACATAATGGGTCAAAAGCATTGCAAACACGCCGGAGCACAGAACACAAAAACTCAAAACAACTTGTGAAGTGCAGATGCGTATGACACCATCATAGCCAGAGTACCAGTATGGCCCCAGATCTCCAACTGCAACAGACACTCTGTTAACCAGAATTCAAGCTATGCTAAGCATTATAATATGTTTGTGAGACCTAGGAGAAAGCGCCTTACTATATAGCTCACAATCTAAGAAATGCAGTATGCAGACATTATATAACAGGGAGATGAAGGAAAGGGAACGTGCAGCATGCCATTGGAACTGGAATTGGACTTGGTTTGAACTAAAAGATGTGGCTAGTGCAGACATCATGTAGTTTTCCAGATGCTGTTGGTCTATAAATTCCAGCAACCCTAGCTAGCCTAGCCAATCATGAAGGATGTTGGGAGTAGCAACTCAACAATAACTGGAAGTGTCACATCTGATTTAGTCTTCAGTTTAAAAGGATTGGCTGTGCTGGGAGGATCTGGTTCTAAGGCATTGGAAAGCCACTGCCAGGGAAAGCTGACAATGCTGGGTTAAGGTAGACTAATATTTATTTATTTAAAGCATTTATATTCCGCCCTTCTCACCTCAAAGGGGACTCAGGGTGGAGCACAGCATATATACAGCTTAACATTCAATGCCGGGACAAGAATTCATATACGCATGAATAAACATTAAAAACATTTATCTCAATAATTAAAATACACCATTTAAAACCCTCTTGGTCATCTGCGTCTAATCTAATTGGCCTGGTAATCTTTCTTATTGCTGCTTTATTGCCCTGTCCCAAAAGCTTGGTCCCACAGCCAAGTTTTTACCATCCTTCTGAAGGACAGGAGGGAGCCGATCTGATCCTGCCAGGAAGGGAGTTCCATAGCCATGGGGCAATCACCGAGAAGGCCCTGTCTCTCGTCCCCACCAATTGCGCCTGTGACAATTGTGGGACGGAGAGCAGGGCCTCCCTGGAGGATCTTAATCTCTGCGATGGTTCATAGGGGGAGGTGCGTTTGGACAGGTAAATTGGGCTGGGGCCATTTAGAGCTTTATAGGCCAGAGCCAGCACTTTGAATTGTGCCCAGTAGCAAACTGGCAGCCAGTGGAGCTGGTGTAACATGGGAGTTGTATGCTCCCTGTATGCCACCCCAGTTATTAACCTGGCTGCCTCTCATTGGACTATTTGAAGCTTCCGAGCAGTCTTCAAAGGCAACCCCATGTAGAGAGCATTGCAGTAGTCTATCCTCGATGAAACGAGAGCATGGATCACCATGGCCAAGTCAGACATCCCAAGGTACGGGCGCAGCTGGCACACAAGTTTTAATTGTGTGAAAGCTCTCCTGGCCACTGCTGTAACCTGGCATTCCAGGTTCAGTGATGAGTCCAGGAGGACCCCCAAGCTGTGAACCTGTGCCTTCAAGAGGAGTATGACCCCATCCAGCACAGGCTGTAACCCTATATCCTATTCGGCCTTGCAACTGCCCAGGAGGACCTCTGTCTTGTCTGGATTCAACTTCAATTTGCTCACCCTCATCCAGACCGTCACAGCAGCCAGGCACCGGTTCAGGACTTGGACAGCCTCCTTAGCATTGGTGGAAATGAGTGATAGAGTTGGACGTCGTCTGCATACACATGGCATCGGACTCCAAAACTCCTGATGATCTCATCCAATGGCTTGATGTAGATGTTGAACAACATGAGGAACAATACTGGAGAAAACAGCTTAGTATATAGCTCACTATATGTCACCACCCCTGCAAAGAAGATCTAGTGATCTCGAATGAATATCTAGGACTTTGAAGGGATGTCAACCTCTATGTAAGTGTGCTGCTAGAGATTAAGGGTATATCTACATGGGAAGAGATTGATGGGTATTTGTGATCCAGAGCTGCTGCAGATCAAGCAGACATCTGCTGAATCTGAGGCTAGCGCCCAGATGATCCAGCCTGTCGCCTTGCTTTCTCATTCCATTGTCCTTGTATCACAGCTGCCAGTCCTTGATGGCCATGGAGCTCTCTACAAGTGCCTGGCTATTGTTTGGCACATATACTGAGGTCATAATGGGATGTCAAATACTAACTGGAAGTCTTCCTACATTGTGAAGATTGCCAGCACCAGATTCAGGACAAGTACGTATTTTCTGTAGACAAGACCTAAAACTCTGCAAGCATTGAATGGGATCTTGGCTTCCCTCTATCATTTGACATTGCGCCCTTAAGGTAAATGTAAAGGTAAAGGTTTTCCCCTGGGATTAAGTCGAGTCATGTCCAATTCTGGGGGTTGGTGCTCATCTCAATTTGTAAGTTGAAGAGCCGCCGTTTTCTGTAGACACCTCTAAGGTCATGTTGCCTGCATGACTGCATGGAGCACTGTTACTTTCCCATCGGAGCAGTACCTATTGATCTACTCACATTTGCATGTTTTCGAACTGCTAGGTTGGCAGAAGCTGGGGCTAACAGCGGGAGCTCACACCACTCCCTGGATTCGCAACTGCGACCTTTCAATCTGCAAATTCAGCAGCTCAGCAGATTAACCCACTGCACCACCGGGTGCCCTTCAAATAGAGAATTGAATAACATATAGGAGGGTACATACACAAACATTCAAAGTTAATATGTTTTTATCAAGCAAGGAATGCAATTTATTGGTGAGAAGAATTTCCTTAATGAATTTCTTAGGTGATACTGAACCAGTTCTAACACTCTTCTGCTCCATTTTCTGATGAATTGTGTACAATCGCATCAAACTAGTTTAATGAATTACGGCATATCAACAACACTTGTTCTACCAAGCTTGACAAGAGAACATGTTTAAGTGTATGCACCATCTGTTTCTGCTGCCTTCCTGTCTTAATATTGTCATTTCATTGTTCTCTCATACATTGGCTGCATGCATGGCTGGTTGCACATTGTACATTGACTGGCAGCAATGTGAGCAGATGCTATAACTTCAGTTGCACATGTATAAAACTTTGCCAGACCCCATTCAGCTATTTTGAGATAGATACTTTAAAAAAAACCTGCTACTGTAGTATTGAGAGTCAGTGTGATGTAGTGGTTTGAGCATTGGCTTATGACCCTAGAGACTAGGGATTGAATCTAGGCACAACCTAGATTTGAGCAAGTTGCACTCTCTCAGTCTCAGGGAAAGGCAAAGACAACCCCTCTCTGAACAAATCTGGCCAAGAAAACCCTATGAAAATTTCACCCTCAAATTGCCATCCACTGGAATGAATTGAGGCACACAATAACAACTTTGCAGATTGATACAAGTCACATTTTGTCCTAAAGTCTCTTGTGTGGATAGATCATAATATAAAATAACTATAAAGGAAACTCAGCTAGTGATACAACAAATAACTAATCCAATATATGGAAAAGATGGGGGAGGGATGCTGGCCTGAATCATCTATGGTTCTGGAATTACAAATGTGTAACTTGGAATTATAAACGTGTGACTGTTATGTATTCACAGTCCCTACATAGTCCATGATTTAGTCTCCCAATCCCCACTTACTGGAAAACAGCTATTGTAATAGACATGGGTCAGTTCTCCTGTTAATGTAGCTCAGTGCTGTTCCCACCCACCCCTCCTGTGACTGATGTCCAGCATGAGGGGGAATTGCAAAAGGGCTCTGGTGTTTACCTGTCACCCGAAAGCGATTATGGAAAGGAGTAGAAACAGCAGCCAGGTGCCTTCTAACTGACAGTGCAACAGACCCGATTAATGGCAGTGTATGCTTCCCAGTAAGTGAGGATTGGTAGTCAGAGATGATGGATGTAATCAGTCAAACATCTGGACTGATTACAGTTTGTCCAAGGGCAGGGATGAACAACTACCTTAGGTTGGGTAGTGTGCACATACCCTATCAGATCTGGAACTTTGCACTTTCCCCATTCCATTTCTTACTGAAAAATCTCCCTGTATGCAAGGAACTATGGGAAGGAGGCAATTTTCCCAGGCTTCCTGTACTGTTTCAGGCCCAGATACTATCTTTTTATAGCCACAAAGCACCTATAAGTCACTTCTTGTCAAGGGGTGTGATGAGTGGATTGAATAAATAATATGTTTGCGGTATGGCTGAGGCCTAAAGGTCTGGCAAGTCTGAAGACACCACCTGGAAAACTGCATTATGGAGAACAAAGGAGATGAATAATTTTATGAACTGTGCCAAGAAAGGTGCTGATGAGAACTGACCTGAGAACATTAGATACAAACAACATAGGTTTATGTAGTCTAACAACGTCATCGGGCAGAGCTTGGGAAGCATCCTAGGATGCTTCTCCACCAGTCCAGTGACAGATGGGCATATTGCCCATCCCATGATGTTGCTGGACTTTCAGTGGAGGCCCTGCCCACAATTTGAATGGAAGCATCATACAATGATAGAGGTTATCTAAACAACCAAATAATGTATAATCAAAGCTCTACCTAAGAGACCCTTTTCCTTTTCGACTGCATGTCAGATTTGTATGGTTGTAGCTCTGTCCATCCACATCTCTCCTCCCAACACCACCTGAATGGAGAAGGAATGGTGAGTATGAATGCTGAATGTATGTGAGGGAATGTTGAGTATATGTGATGTTTCACCTTTGTCTGTGTAAACAATATAGCTATTATAAAACCAGTACTGGGGTCTGTGTGTCTCCTTCTTTCTCTGAAAGTGCCTGATGTATTCTGTTCCACTGAAAATGGACTAAATAACGTTTTTAAGATTCAGAAAGTATTCATGACAGGAGGACTTGTAAGTACAATGCAACTGCTACTAGAAACTACTATAAAATGATGTGTGCCCCTTTCCTCCAGTCATCTTATTAATATTATCACTTCTATTGTTGCTGCTGCCACCACATTAATAAATAAGATGAATAGAGGAAAAGGGCAATTGCAATGGATGAAAACAAATCAAAGAATATCTATCTGATTAAACAGTGAGTCGGTAATTATTTTCCAGTTTACATTTGGGTTACAGAGAGCTGCCCTCCTCAAATGTTACACAACTTGGTCAATTAAGGCTTCTGTCTCATTGATTTCACTAGACCAGCCAAACTTTTATAATTGGTACAGGCATGAGGTTAGGGGTTTCTGACACGCTGAAAAATAATGTCACTAATATTTCTCCTCACTATTGTATCATTAGACTCTATGATTAGAAGGTTGTTATTTCCTTTGCTTACAAGACATCCAAATTTATTGCAAAGTACATGTCTTAAAAGACCTCATATAAGCTGCTGAAGCATCAACATTTGATTACAGACTAGTGGTAAAGCAGAATGATGGATGGACTCCTACCCATTATCCACCTAACCATGTTTCACAAGATTTATGGCAAACACAGCTTACTTAGCATAATAGTTGTGTGCCTTAAATGTGTGACCATTTATCTCTGTCACATATCTTCAAGATGAGAAAGTGCAGCTGCTATAGCATTTTAGCAGTGGTTCATGGGTTTAAATGTTCCCTGCCTCAACTTTGCAGGGAACATTGAGGCAGCAATATAGATTTAGCTATCTTGTATAAGACTCACGACAGCCAGCATGGTGTAGCGGTTTGAGCATTGTAGTACTAATGTGGACACAAGCATTCAAATTCAAAATTTTATCTAGTGTCTGCCCTCCCCCTTGGTTTAAGACTCGAATAACTACAAGCCCACAATTAAATTGGGACTCAAGATGGCTCCCAAAAATAATAGAAGCTGAAAACAATTGCAATCAAAATACTTTTTAAAAATAAACAAAAATACACAGAAGAAAAAAGAGAGAGCCAAGGTGGCTTACAAAAACAATAATGTATAAACATTTTAAATCCTATTATAATCCATTTTAAAATCCACCCTCAACATAGATAAGTTAAAAGATCGGTGAAACATGCTCAACAACAACCCATCCTTGCTTATACAATAAATCTTGCTTTAATGGTGGGATTGCAGCTCTTCTAGTCCCAAGGCAAGGGATGTAAGACTTGGTCAATTTCTACCTCCTCACTGTGAGTCCCCACCTGCAACTTCTTGGCTGCCTGGGTTGCAGGTCCAGAATGCAGAGTATGGATGTGATCAGTCTCCAGAAAGATGGGTGGTTGGATGGGCTACCTGGGAGGCCCCTGCTCGGCTGCAGAATGAGATAGATTTTGAGGGCCCCTGAGTTCATCATTGCCCAAGATTGAAGTGTTAGTTCCTTGAGAGTGTCACTGTTGACTTTGAATTGGGAAAGGAGAGAGGACAGAAGAAGTTTGAAATCCAGATGAGGCTTAGAGATAAGAAAAAGGGGAAAGAAGAGACAAGGCGTTGAGGTGGGAAGAAAGGGAATGGAGAGAGAAAGGAAGTGGTATAATGTTCTTTTGAGGTGGTAATTTACTTACTTACTATATTTATATCCTGTACTTCTCAACCCTGACAGGGACTCAAAGTAGCCTTACAATAGCAGCAATTTGATACCACCAACAGACAATAGAAAATCAACATGTACATTAAAACAAATTAAAAACAATAAAACATTAAACACAATTTTAAAATCACATAATTTGAGGACATTGTCAAAGGCCATTCTGTAATATGTGGGAAGGGGGAAATTGCCCTATATACCCACGTGTATGTTTAGAAATTTAATCTAAAAACTGCCTGATGGTAAGAATAGTTGGACAATAGAATGTGCTGCCTGGGAGTGTGGTGGAGTCTCCTTCTCTGGTGGTTTTTACATGGAAGCTTGATGGCCATATATAGTGAGTGCTATTATGGCAAAGAGTTTTCCGGAATAGCCATTGTGGTCTCTTTCAACTCTATTATACTCTCAACCTCAGAGGCAAGCAAAGGCAACTTCCCTGAGAACAACAGATTGGCAGCATGCTGCGCATGATGTTATACAATGCCAATTTACTTGCCTCATGCAATAAAAGTACTGTTTTTCTGGCAGGGAGGGTAACACAAGGAGCTCTCCATCTAAAAACACACATTCCTTTCATACAAAGGCAACTTGCCTTTTCCCATTGCAAATTCCCAAACATGACCAAGTTCATTGCAACCTGTAGATGCACCAGAATAGAGGCTGATGTGAAAATGTGAAGTATTTGAACTCAAAATTCTCTCTAACAATATTTTAAAAGAAAATGAAACAAAAAATGAGTCCAGTGTTACACAGTGAAGGAAAGGCCCCGTTGAGCTTATCCATAACTAGTCATTATTATCTTCTGGAAGTTTCTTGCTAGGTAGAAGTAGAAACATTAAAAAAACCAGTATTCTGAACACTTGACAAATTTCACAGAAGCATGTGATGATTATTACTAAGGAAGGCCAGCTAAAGGCTTTCTCATACTTTGATTTCTCCATTGATTTCCTGGAGTAGATTGTTTACCAGGTTTGTTCAAGTGGTCTCTCAGTGCTTAGATTTACCTGAAACGGAGATGCCTTCACCCGTTGTCATAATAGGAGATCATAAAAAGGGGGATAAGAAACCGTTGGTGAATCAACATAGAGAGTTAGTTTATTTTGGAAGTGCCCGACACCAGTGTGGGTTTTTTTGTGTAAAAAAATAGGTAACAAGAATTGCTGCTAGAAGGAATATAATAAATGGGGTAGCGCCAAATGCACTTGTATAGCATTTATTCAATGGCTGAGTTTTAAAAATTAAATTATGCTAATATGAGGAACCTCAAACAATACCCTTTTAGAAAAATATTTCTTATAATCATTCAGTTCATTGCAGTTAGTAGATGTTTTTGCTTGAATGAACACCCACTCATTTTGTTCAGTTTTTGAAATATTGGCTAATTGCCATCACACTGTTTTTAGTAAGCTTGCCAGCTTTTCGTTCAATATTAAACTCTTTGTGGGAGTATCAGTATTTGGTGGGGGGAAATGTTGAGCAGAACTTGCTAGTGAGCACGTGAACCACTAATTCTGGGAAACAATGTAATCTGTATGTACTTCCATAGAAAAAAAGTCATAAGTTTCCATGCTTTTTCACATGCTCCAATTGTTTAGCAACTGTGAACTGCCCAATATGCTTACTAGAAGGATACAACAGTGTGGCGATTTTTTATCTTCTATAGACAAAAACAACTTCAATCAGACTTGAGGGATGCTTATTTCTCTTCATCACCTTCAGAGTGGTCGTTATCTGTTTCTGGGTCATTTAAAAAACTGGGCACCTCATTCCTTGCTTTCTTTGTGAGTTAATTTTGTTAAATCTGCCAGTACATTTGTCTCTACCAGAAGGCAGCAGATGATGATCCTTCTGTGCAATTGCTCAACTGCACAACAGCTGTGAGGCTGCTAACTGCAGCTCCATTTGCCTGACAATCCCAGGATAGTGTTGTGCCTTTCTTCACTGGTGCTCAAGAGTATCCAGCATAAGCCCACATGGCCTCCTACCTTCCTGGCCAATGATAGGCTGCAGGAAACCATGTGGACTTTCAAAGACATAGCTGTGTTAGTCTGAAATATCAGTATACGAAGAGCTTTGTAGCACCTTAGAGACTAACAGAGGAAAAAGGTGATAGCATAAGCTTTCATAGATCCAGGTTGCATCTAGTAGTATTAATGCATTGACGCTAATTTAACCATTATGGCTCAATGCTATGGAATCCTAGGAGTTGTAGTTTGGTGACGCACTAGCACTCTTTGGTAGAGAAGGCTAAATACTTTGTAAAAGTACTCCCACAATTACTAAGTTTTGAGCCATGGCAGTTAAAGGTGTGTCACACTGCATTAATTCTAGTGTGGATGTACCTGCAGCTTCACAGCTGAAGAAGCAAGGGTTGTCTCTTTGAGCAAGACACTCCCACAGCAAGCCCAAATAGTTCTGTTTGCATTCCCTCTCAAATGGCAACAAGATGTGCCATTTTGAGAGGGAATGCAGAAGAAAAAATAGATAGTTGGGGACTGTACAAGGTTCTAGGGTATTTGTGATGGAGCTATTTTCATGTGTTAGCACACATTTGAGGGCTTTTGTCTCACGAGAAAGCAAAATCATCTGATAATCACTTTGAAAAAATTAAAATATTTTTTGAAGTTTGGGGATGTTTGAAAGACTGGCTGGAACTTCAGGGGCAACTAGAGTGGGATTCAGGATCACACATGGCTCTAGGGCCACACTATGCTCCCCTCAGATGTAATTTATTAGGAGAAGAAATATCTCATCCCATTTGTATTTGAACCATGGTGCAGAGAGGCTGGTGTGAATTATCAGATGAGAAAGAAATGCTCAGGTCAAAGCTGGAAAAGCAATAGGAAGTACAAACGCACTCGAGTCTGTCCAAGAAGGACTAATTGGAGATGATAATGTCACAAAAGATGGGGATGGAGGGACTTGGAACAGATATTCACAGATAGTTTCCTGTATATCAACCAGAGACTTCGAGGCCAAAGAAGGATAAAAAAGAAGAGTGCTGGAAACTTTCAAATTACTTTTCACAAAAAGCACTATTTTAAAAAATTTCCTGCGAAACAGGAAGACACAGATACATTTAGGGCATGGATCAAGATGATTTTATCCAACTCGAAGTGTGGAAGCTGCTTGACACCACTAAGCTGAAGGCACACATTGGCCGTCATTATCAATCTTGGTAAAGATGTATCAAGGACAACACAAAGCCTTGGAAGACTTGAGGTATCCACTTCAAGAGCAACAATGAACCCAACAATTACAATCACAAGGTAATTAAGGGTTGACAATAGAAAAACAAGAATAGTATGTAGAGTTATCAGTGAACTAATGAATTCAGGATATGTGGATGATTCATGGTCCAAAGAGAACAAAAGTATATGGATGATCAGAGTAGATGTTTGCTGAGTGGCTTTGGTCATGATAAACATATGAAGGATGACACAAATAGTTGAGAATAGGTGGTTGAATTCAGGAATAAATGCCCATGCCACCAGCATATGTCTTCCTCCTTTCCTTTACAGTATATGCTGACTTTCTCTTGGAGCTGGATCCAAGGTGGCTTCCAAGCAGAGTAAATTAAAAATGTTTGATCATGATAGCATATCAAGGGTGACTCAGATCTTTAAGAAGAAATGGTCTGAGGCAAATACCTATTCTGTAAGCATATAAATTATTTATTTATATGCCACCTATCTCCTGCTACTTGTACTTGGCCCAAGGCATCTTCCAAGCATAGCAAATTAAGAACATGTACAGTAAATTTTAAAACAAAACCAGCTCAGAAAACATTTCAAAACCAATTTAAAAACATAGAAAATTTAAGAAAATTATGAGAACCAATGACATTGAAGTGTTATTATTGCAATGTTGAGATACTTTGAAGGGACATATTTACCTGGGCAGGTAGCCTAATGCAGTATGAGAAGCCCAGCTGGGTTACAATCTGGGGATAGCACTAGTTGAACTGCATTTTCACACTAAATGAAATCAGATGAGAGACAATTGTTTGACCAGCTGAGAGCATGCAGAAGGTCTAGTTACTGAAGACCAAATGTACATTTGGCACCATTTGACATATGTTCCCCAATTACTTTGAAATAGCTGATGAACAAACTACCAGATGGTGTGTGTACTGGAGTGCCCAAGTGACATGCCCTGGTTGCCCGTGATGTAGCTGACATGAAAAACTACTCATAATTGGGGAACATTTCCCTCAATAGAGTCAATTTTGTTACTGGTGTGGAAATTACTCCAATGATGCGAAGTCTTTCTGTAAATAAATAAACATATCTCTTTTCCTTCAGGTTTTTATCTGTTTTCTAATGGGGAAAGGGGGTTACAAGAAGTTTTTGTTTTATTTTGATTTAAGTTGTAAACATTAGTACAAGTAGTATTTTTAGGTCAGAGAATTTAAGTTGGACGTCCAGGTGGAGACCATGGCAGACTGATGTCTTTGCCTTGTGCTCAAGGCAGAGAATGCAAACAGAGGAATAACCAGCTAATTAGATGCTAATTAGTTGGAACAATTCTCTCTGGATAAAGAGAGAATCTGAGATTGATTGTCCATATGACCTCAGGACCGTTGCTTCTCTCTCTGAATTCACAGTGGTCAGAAATGGATTTCAAGCAGTGTGAAGCCCCATGAAAAACATCAAAGCTCAACCTGCTTAGATGAGTCCTAAAAGGACACAGGGACTGTGAATTCTACACTTTCTTAATTACCTTTAATGACCTAATTAACAAATCAAGAGTTTTTCCTCCAGGCAGTGGAAATAAAACTTTGGTGGGTCTACTATAGGCAGTCTCAAAATTATGAATAAGATAGGTTCTGTAGGTTTGTTCTTAAGTTGAATTTGCATGCAAGTTAGAATAGGTAACTCCAATCACACACACACACACCTTTTGATAGCATAGGGAAGGATTAACACCCCTGTGGTGTTCGTTTTGCTGTCTATAGCACTATTCAGAAGATTTCACCTCACTTTCTGTCTCTGTGATAATTGGTTTTTGAAAAATGTGGCTTGTTGTGGGAACCAAGATTGGTGATAAAGCTTCAGCTGAGATACCTTTCCCCATGATAACTCTTCCAGGCATGAATTTCCCTTTCGAGGGGTTGATTTCTATCATTTCTTGTTGTCTCACCGTGTTCTTAACTATGAGTCATTTGTAAGTCAGATGTTTGTAACTCGGGGACTGCTTGTACTTTCTGTAAACAAAAGCTGTGCAACAAAAGAGAGGCTGCTTTTAAGATCTGAGCTAAAGTTAAAAACTTAATAAAATGAAGTCAACTTTATGACAGAATCGGCTTTAAAAGTATACAGGCATTCGATTTTGTCCTCTGCCATTTGGAATTGTTTTGAGAATACAGTTGAGAAAACTTGTTCCTCTGTAAGAAAATGATTTGTTAATTTTAATAGATAAGATAAAATGAAATCCAGATGCTGACATTAGAGCCATCGAGTCATGGAATTCTTTTAGCCATAGACAAAAGTCACTGCTCCTTCCTCACGACTCCAGAGGTGGCATTAAATTATTATTAATCCTTGGGGCCTAGAATGAATTATCTTTGTGTCTGTGATCATTCAGTTATGTGTTGGCCATTAAAAATACAAAATCTGTATTAGATAATACTGTATTTATTTATTTATTTAAAACTTTTGTACCCCAACTTTCTCACCTCTATCGAGGGACTCAGACCAGCATAACAGCAAAAATTCAATGCTATACAATTTAAAAACAACTACAACAACATATTAAAATGCATAAAAATCCAGCATAAAACCACATCGCCATTAAAACAATTCCACTCAATCTGTAAACGTGGTCATACATTCAGACAATAGCCAATCTCAGCCTATTCTGGGAAGGCTTGGTTCCACATCCAGGTCTTCACCAGCCTCCTAAAGGACAACAGAGAGGGGGCAGATCTAGCAACACTTGATAGAGAGTTCCACAGCTGAGGGGCGACCACAGAGAAGGCCCTGTATCTCGTCCCCACCAGCCGCGCTTGTGAAGCCGGCGGGACCGAGAGCAGGGCCTCTCTGGAGGAGCTTAATGTTCTTGATGGTTCGTAGGGGAGAATCCGTTCGGACAGGTAAACTGGGCCAGAACCATATGGGGTTTTGTAGGTTAAAACCAGCACTTTGAATTGTGCCCGGAAGCTAATTGGCAGCCAGTGGAGCAGCCAGTATGTTTTATTGTCTATCAAGCCAACCTCCTAGTATGAATGTTGAAATGGTCACATCATTTTCCAGAAAATGTGGAACATCTCTCATCTTCCAGAGGAATCTCCAGCAGATTCCAAGGCATTTAGAGCCATTCACCTGTAACTTGCCAATGTCATCATTCAACTGATGTTTTTGACAGTGACTTTTGGACAGAGCTTTTGAGAGTAGTTCTGGCAACATTCACCCTCCTTTTCCCAAACTTCAGTTCTTAGAAAAATTTCTTAGGCCATGTGATCAGCAATAGTATTTCATACAGAACTGCTTTCTGCAACCAAGCAGGAAAAGTGAAGCAGTCTCGCTTAAAGGAGCCAATTGAATCAAGTGCTGAATTGTAAATCCATACTTTACTTATTTTGTTGGTTTACTCCAGCTGCGAATAGCAGATGAATATAGGACACTATCTACTCTATATACTCATTTATTTATTATTTATTTATTTACAGATTTTGGGACAAAATCCACAATTTTGTCCCAAAATCTGCCCTAGAGTTATGCATGAAGTCAACTTATGCATCAGTATATACAATAATTCCACAACAGAAGTGACAGAAAAATGATTTCTATATTTTAAAAAGATTATGATTGCTAATTGAGTTTTCCGATAACAAATATTTGGCAGGTATGAAGCTGCAACATCTGCAAGCGTTTGTGTGGAATGAAGGTCAAGAGGCACTTCTCCTTAATGAGAGCTGCCACCACTCTAATACAGATGAAAAAAATAAAATAATGATCTTCAGGCAGAATGATGGTTTGACAGCATTACATGCTCAATATTCTAGTACTCAAAATGAGTATTTTGAGTATAGAATTGTGAGATTCTGTCAACCAGAAGAAACAAGGTGATATAATATATACTGTGAATTGTTTTTGGTATAATATAGATGTTTAAATCGTTGGTTTGTTGATGGTATACGAGGGGGGTATACGAACGTCTAAACTCGAGACGTTGCCGACAGGTCACTCTGATCGCATTATCTCCTTACGCCTCCCACATGCTGTTCTCTTCAGTATATATGCCCCAACTATGCAAGCTGACCCTGTGGAGAAAGACAAATTCTACTCAGACCTACGCCACCTCATACAAAAGGTCCCTGCAGAAGATAAAATCATTATCCTTGGTGATTTCAATGCCAGAGTAGGAAAAAACTTTGAAGCCTGGAAAGGTGTATTAGGCAAGCACGGTGTTGGAAACTGTAATGATAATGGGCGCCTTCTGCTAGAGTTTTGTGCAGAACAGCAGCTGACTATTACAAACACCATCTTTCAGCAGAAAGATAGCTTGAAGACCACCTGGATGCATCCCCGATCCAAGCAGTGGCACCTCATTGACTATGTTTTAGTGCGCCAGAGAAACATTCGTGATGTCCGTCATACTCGAGTGATGCCCAGTGCAGAATGTCAAACAGACCATCGCCTTGTAAGATGTAAACTAAATCTACACCTTAAGCTCAAACCTAAGAGGGGTGGCATCTTAAAGAGGAGACTCCAAGTCAACAGTCTTCAACAGGCTGTTGTGAGAGACAACTTCCAGGTAAATCTGCAAGCAAAACTTGAAGTCCACCCTACAGATTCTTCTCCTACAGCGCTCTGGCAACACATCAAAAAACAGTATCCTGCAGTCTGCTGAAGAATCCCTAGGATTCTCCTTAAGAAAACCAAGACTGGTTTGATGAAAACAACCAAGAGATCCAGGAGCTGTTGGCAAAGAAGAGAACCACTCACCAGGCATTCCTCGCCCAGCCATCTTGCCATGTAAGAAAAGCAGCCTTTCGTCTCGCATGTAGTAAACTCCAACAAAAACTCAGAGACATCCAGAACAAGTGGTGGATTGATTTATCAGAAAAGACACAACGCTGTGCAGATCTCGGTGATCACAGAGGTTTTTATGAAGCTCTCAAAGCAGTGTTTGGACCTACTTATCAGGTCCAAAGCCCCTTATACAGTACAGATGGTCAAACACTAATTACTGATAAAACCTCCATCCTGAACCGATGGGCTGAACATTTTCAGGGTCTCTTTAATGCCAGCCGAGTAGTCCAAGGTTCAGCTATCCAACACATGATACAACAACCAATGAAAAATGAACTGGACACAGCTCCCACTCTGGAAGAGACCATTGAGGCCATACAGCAGTTGAAAAATGGCAAGGCAGCCGGGATCGATGGAATCCCACCTGAAGCTTGGAAACAGGGAGGTCATGTACTGCATGCTAAATTCCACGAGCTCCTTGTGAGTTGCTGGGAAAAAGGTGAACTGCCATCAGATCTCCGAGATGCAGTTATCATCACCCTGTATAAGAAAAAGGGAACAAAATCCGATTGCTCAAACTATCGAGGTATAACACTGCTCTCCATTGCTGGAAAAATCCTTGCAAGGATACTCCTGAACAGATTAGTTCCGGCTATTGCAGAAGAACTTCTCCCTGAAAGCCAATGCGGCTTCAGAGCAAATAGGAGCACCACAGATATGGTTTTTGCCCTTAGACAACTGCAAGAGAAATGTAGAGAGCAGAACAAAGGACTCTATGTAACATTTGTCGACCTCACCAAAGCCTTCGACACTGTGAGCAGGAAAGGTCTGTGGCAGATCCTGGAACGTCTAGGATGTCCCCCAAGTTCCTCAAAATGATTGTCCTGTTACATGAGGGCCAGCACGGTCAAGTCAGATATGGCGATGCTCTCTCGGAGCCCCTTCTCATAACTAATGGAGTGAAACAAGGTTGTGTTCTTGCACCAACCCTATTTACAATCTTCTTCAGCATGATGCTCCAAAGGGCTATGGCAGACCTACAAGAAGAAGACGGCATATATATACGCTATCGTACTGATGGTAGCTTGTTCAACTTAAGCCGTCTGAGGGCTCGCACTAAGACTCTAAACTATCTAGTCCGTGAGCTACTTTTTGCTGACGATGCTGCCCTTGTCGCCCATTCAGAAGCAGCCCTGCAGCGCCTCACATCCTGCTTTGCAACAGCTGCAGAGCTGTTTGGGCTGGAAGTCAGCCTGAAGAAAACAGAAGTCCTCTACCAGCCCGCACCACAGGAAGAACACCACCATCCTCACGTCAGCATAGGCACATCTGTGCTTAAGTCCGTTCAGCAGTTCACCTACCTGGGAAGCATCATCTCTTCAGACGCCAAGATTGACAAAGAGATAGATCACAGATTATCAAAGGCATATAGTGCATTCGGAAGGCTTCACAAAAGAGTCTGGAGCAACAAGCACCTGAGACAAAGCACCAAAATCAGTGTGTACAGAGCTACCATACTGTCCATTCTCCTCTATGGGTCTGAAACATGGGTCACCTATCGCCAACACCTACGACTCCTCGAGCGCTTTCATCAGCGCTGTCTTCGCACAATCCTAAATATACACTGGACCGACTATGTGACGAATGTTGCTGTCCTTGAGCAAGCAGGGATCACCAGCATTGAGGCCATGCTCTTGAGAACACAGCTGCGCTGGGCAGGACACGTCTCTAGGATGGAGGACCACCGCCTCCCAAAGATACTACTCTACGGTGAACTCGCCACGGGTCAGCGCAAGAGAGGCCCCCCAAAAGAGATATAAGGACTCCCTGAAACAACATCTCAGGCTTGGCCAGATTGATCACCAACAATGGTCCACCCTGGCCTCACATCGGGAGGCATGGAGAAGCACTATCCACAATGCTGCGGCCTCTTTCGAGAAGACACGCCGAATGGGTCTCGAAGAGAAACGACAACGCAGAAAGAACCGCAACTTGGAAAAAACATCACCCAAGGAGACTTTCTGCTGCGCTTTCTGCAACCGAACTTGCCTATCTCAGATTGGCCTCTTTAGTCATCAACGCGCTTGTAAAAAGCGTGGGATGAGTCCTTCCTGAATCTTCGTTCGCGAAGTAATGCCGAGAGATTACGAGGGGGGAGAAATGAATTAAGCATACTATCTATTTAAAGTTGTTAGGATTTTGTAAATTCTAGCTTCAATCACAACTATACAAATTATTTCATCCATATTTTTAAGAAAATAAATATAATCCATCCTAGTATGAGTCTTTCCAAGTTTGAAATTTCTGATATGATCACTAAGCTTGGTTGATCCAAAAAAAGAAAAGGTTCAAAACTCGTTTTGGATGTAGGGGGTGGTTCAATTCTAAAGTCACTTCCTTTTTAAAAAAATCAAAACTTTCTGAAACTTCCAAAACTTCGGGATTGCTTCGTTAATGGCAGACACACATGTGCAGTAGGAAAAAAACAGCACTGGCACTAGGGAAACTTCAGGGGATTCTCCCTCCCTCATTTTTAGACCAATCATGATGAAACTTGCTACAGTGATAGAACGCATTGACTACTGTTAGCTCACCAAATTTCATAACTTTTGACTTATCCATGGATTTTTGGTGAGTGCTCAATTTTTTTTAATAAAAAAGTTTTTATAGACTGACCCAGCTTCCCACTGGGAAGTGAATAAGTAAGTATAACTGATCTACACTAAGACCAGGGTGGTGGCGGTGTGGGGTGGGTTATCTAACCCAAAGGCAGGTGGGTATTTTAATGAATATGGCATACAGTATTACGGACATTCTTATCTACGGATTCAATACCCATGTTTTCAATTTTCCATGCTCCAAATATATCCCCCTGAAAGTGAGCCCTTTTAGACCCCCCAAAAAGGGCTCACTATCAACAGACTATACTCTGTTGAATGCTTCCAGAGTATAGTCAATCCAATAACAGTTGAAGCTCAATTAATTACCACCCATTGACTGCATGGTTAAAATCAGCTACTAGGTTGTCTGTAAATTAAAATACATGGATCTAATACTACAAATGTATGTTAAGATGCCGCTGTCTTTTGAGAAATCTACTTTGGGACCAGTTGCCACAAAAGAAGAGCCAGAGCTGAGCTCAGCAACAAATGGCAGGCTGAAGGAGCGGGGAAACGCAACAGCTGTCTGGGCCTCTATTCTCAATTCTGCTATTTAAAGCTGAAACCAAAACTTCAAACCATTTGCAGAATGTTTCGTAATATGGAAACTAGCAGTCATTGAGAATGGGTCTTTATTCAGAAATAAAGATACTAGGCTACAATCCTATTATGTGCTTATCAGGGATAAGTTCCACTCAACTCAATAGGATTTAGACTTTAGAACAGGCATGTAAATGACTGGATTGGAAAAGTCATTTTTAAGTGACGTCAGCTAGAGAGCATAGGCTACAAATTCCATTTATATAGAATAACAGTTTTGGTGGAGAAAAATAATCTCATGTGAAAAATGGACTAGTTCAAAGCTTCCTAAACATTTCTTTTTTGAACCCTTTTTGTCCCAAGAAGTTTTTATATGACCCCAGATATATAGGTATATAAAATAGGTATAAAACCCAGACATTTACTGATAACGTATCAGCATCAGGTTTACTAAACAGGCTGATTTTTCTGTTTATGAAGTACAGCTGAAGCATCTCCTGCAGAATCCACTGTAAATACTGCACAACAGATCTGTATAATGCCTAAACGTTTTGGGATTCCAACATTCAACTAAAGGGAACCCCATTTGGGGTCAGGACCCACAGTTTAAGAAGCACTGGACCAGATGAAGGCAAATAGACAAAAGCTCAGCTCATACAAGACATAGGTGCTTTGAGAAGTTGAAAGGTGGAATGGGGATCCGTTATACTGAACAGGGTTACATTTCTTCGTAACTCAAATGTACAGTTTGGGTGTGTTTCAAGATTTGGCCCAAGTCTCAGCAGTGCACAGTTGAAGCTAATACAACAATTACAGTAGAGTCTCACGTATCCAACTTTCACTCATCCAATGTTCTGTATTATCCAATGCAGTCTGTCTCCTGCCTGGATCCACAGCTGTTTCAATACATTGCAATGTTTTAGTGCTAAATTCGTAAATATAGTAAGTACTACCTAATGTTACTGTGTATTGAATTGCTTTTTCCGCCCATTTATTGTAAAAACATATTTTGGTGCTTAATTTGTAAAATCATAATGTAATTTGATGTTTAATAGGCTTTTCATTATTCCCTCATTATCCAACATTTTTGCTTATCCAACGTTCTATCAGCTCATTTATGTTGGATAGGCTACAGTAGACTCCACTGTACATCCTATCCTGTTTATCCTGACACATGCTTGCCTGTTATCTATCATTTGGACTATTTGTTGTTGATAGGTGCCTTCAAAACAGCTCTGTCGTATGTGAATAATTTAAGAGAGTTTTCTTGCAACATTTCCCCAGAGGTGCTTTGTCATTGTCCTCTTTTAAGATAGGAGAGTGTGTCTCATGGCTGAGCTGGCATTCAAACCCAATAGTCATGGCACAATACTCAAATAACTAGAAGCATTAGGACATGCAGCTGCCTTCACAAAGTATTTGCAACTTCAGAGCGTCCAGGGAGTGTTAAGGATACTACTGGTCTGTTTGATGTGCAAAGCCCTGTAAGAATCATACTCTGGCTAAACCCCCACACCTTTCCATATTAGCATACCCTGATTATTTTCCTCCCCAGGAAAAGATAAGGGTTGGCTTACCTGATAGCCATCCCTTGGCCGTGGAACTTCTTACCAAGGGCTTCCCATTTTCTTGGCTATTCTTCCACCAGCTGTTCAAAACCTCTGAATAAAAAGGTTTTCTGTGGCAGTTAAACTAAGTTCCTGCAAAAGGAGCATTTCACTAGATAGGTTTTCCTTCATTGGTGGGTGTTCATGATCTGTAATTGATCTTATGTTTTAATAAATGTTAGTATATGCACCTGCCATTGCCAGGGTTTGCATTTTGTAATGCTACGGTATTTATTAGAAAAACTAATTGTTAGTTTTACAATTGTAGGGATGGTTCTATCTCCATGATGAAAGACAAAGCAGTACTTCCTGTGACTCTCTGGGATGGACAACACCTGGCCCTAATGGCCTTTTGTGCTTTCAGCTGGGTCTTTCCCACTCATTTCTAAACTGTCAATTGTGTTGTTTGGTTGTCTCATATGCTTACCGTAGTTTTATTGTGTTTGTTTTTGGAGTGACCTGTCCTATGGATTTTAAAAAAGATATTCCAGTCACCTGACTTGATTAAATAAACAAACTTATTTACCATAATGCCCCTCAGGTACTCTCCATGACAACCCACTTGTGTCTCTACTGTCCTCTTGCATTTGATTCTGGACAATTGCAACTCCAGCTATCTTCCTAACCAGTCAGACAGCTCAGCCTTCTTCTTGGGCTGCAAGTCTCATCATCCCCAGCCTGCCTACAAAAGGGGTAAAGATGTTGGGAGATGCAGCCTGGCAAGTAGGCTGAGCTGTTTGTTTTAGAGCCAGCGGTGTGGGTGGGAATCATGCAGCTCTCCCAATGTGGATGAACGACATCTCCTTTTCTACAGCCCCTAAACCTACCAGTATTTAAAGTTGGGTTGTGAAGGTGATATGAGCCAAGCTTGGTCCAGATCCATCATTGGTGGGATTCATACGGCTCTCCGGAAGTGGGTGGACTACATCTTCCATCATCCTGTCAAACCCTCCCCCCAAACTCCCCAAGTATTTTATGTTGGACCATGATGGGTACGTGTGCCAAATTTGGTCCAAATCCATCAAGCTCGTAGGAGCCTTTGTCGTTCAAATATACATATATATGTGTTTATTAGATATAGATTTTATATTCTAGTTGCATTTCTTAATTTATTCTCAGATACTTTTTGCCTGATGTTTTGTGGGAGGGACACATATATAATTACAAAATAATAATCTTATCCAAGGAACAATATCAGACTTTATTCACTTAATTTAGGATTCAAACTCACAGATAAGTCTGCCATTGGTGAATCAGGAATCCAGATTTATTTTTTCACATCAATTCCTATCTATTGTGAGGTTGTGCAACTTTACACATACTTAGCAATGTAGCAAAGGTGATAAGGAATCCTGTAAGTGAATTGAAGGGTGTGTAACAGGACTCCTACAAAGTGTGTCAATGCATATTGGTTTTGTCATACACTTAGTAGCTTTCCTGGTCAACCTATGTAGTAATGTTGCAGCAGCTCATTGCTGAGGAACTGATCAATTCTGTTTCCTGCAGATGTAAATTTCTAAGGGAATTCTGCACATAATCTTCCATCATCAGAAAACTTACCTGTTCTATTGTGTATTGTACAATACTCCCAACATTGCAGTTCTTGCTTCCCATAGCACAACTTTCACCTTCCCTCCGGTGACGCAATGGGTTAAATGGTCAGCGGTTCGAATCCGGAGAGTGGAATGAGCTCCCGTCTGTCAGCTCCAGCTTCCCATGTGGGGACATGAGAAAAGCCTCCCACAGGATGGTAACACGTCCAGGCGTACCCTGGGCAACGTCTTTGCAGACGGCCAGTTCTCTCACATCAAAAGCAACTTGCAATTTCTCAAGTTGCTCCTGACACACACACCCCCCCCCCCCCAAACATTCCCCTCAGTAGTCCTGCTTGACATTTGGCCGGCACAACATGTGGCATGGCCCTCCAGGTGTTTGGGGCTTTGGTTCCCAGAATTCTTGATCATTGGACAAACTGCTTAGGACTTCTGGGAGTTGGGAGTCCCAACAACACCTGGAGGGCCACAGGTTGTGGAGTCCTGCTCTACATAAATGGAAATAGCATTCTTTTATTCCCTGTATGGCTCTGGAGTCTTCCCTTCAAATGGTTTGGGTTGTAATTGCTGCTGGTTGTGTTTTGACTCTACAGCAGCCAAAAGCTCTGAGAGTTTTTGGCTACTACCTTGAGTAAATGCCACATTCTTCACATCCTGATTGTGTGGTGTCCATGGCAGGATGCCAACCAAGTGGCTGAAGAGAGTAATCAGGAAGTTAAATGTACTGTCATATGCCAATTAGTGCATTTCTATTGTGATGGGTGAATCGTTAAATGTGATCAAATTTGCTTGGCATATAATCCATAGCAAACACCCAGGTTTTTATTATATTTTATTGCTGGCTTGTTGTAAGACCCATGAACAAGAAACATCACAGGCAGCAGGATCATAGTGATTCCTTATTTTTGTTTTTAAGAGTTTTAACCATTAATTTTTAATACTGTTAATGTTTAATTCCATTTTAATGTTTGTATATTTTTAGGATTTAATTGTATTGTATTGGTTTTATTGTGAGCTTGCTTTGAATATCTTTTTTGGGGAGAAAAAGTGGAATAATAACAATAATAATAATTATTCTATTATTTTATCTCATCACTCTTACTAAACTTAATCTTCTGCTGCTACTGCTTTTCAAATGGATTTTCATGTTATGTCTATAAATGGTGAACAGCTGCATTGTTGATACTTATTTTCCATTGCTAATCCAGTAGTCTTGCTTCAAAAAGCACACATATAGAACTGCAATAATAGCATTCAAGTGACTGATTTTGGTGAATTTATATCAACATAGAGTTTTGAAAAAAATTTTTTTTTTCTTGGATCTCAATGCAGATATACTTTTACAGTGCAGAAGGTACTCCTAGGTTGAAAGTTGCACAAATGTAATTTAGCTGCAAACCAGTAGCCTTGAGCTGTACTATGCATGGGTGTTCTATGAATGCCAAATGTCCAATGATTTCATTTCACCTGACATAGTGACAAGAAAGGCATCCTTTAAAATTTCAGCTGACATAATGACAGAAAAGGCAGCCTTTAAATAGTGTCAGTTGAGATTTCATCATTCACCATGTAATCAAGAAAAAAAAAAACACTGACAAACTGTTTATGGGTGTATCTGATTTGCTGATTCAAAAAAAAGAAGACACCAGTTCTCCCCTATCAGAGCTAGTTTTTGCAATACAGGACATATGTCATATACCAGTCTTCATCTACAAGCCTATCAGAAATCATGGTAACCATGTATAAGAAACTAGGAGCTAATGTGGTCTATCTCAATCAGTGCTCCAAAGAATCCCAGAAACAGGTCTGAAAAACAAGACACCAAGAAAAAAAAGTGGATTGGGCTATGTAATATTCCACTCTGTTCAAATGAAGTGTACACGTGAGTTGCCAGCAGGACAAAGGTTGCCCTTCTTGCCAGAGTTTCACTCCTGATATTTTTATTTGGTTCTGTATAAAGAAGGAATGAAAGCATCTTTCATTCGCTAGGCAACATGAGAACATTCTTTTTCTTTATATCTGACAAAATGTTTTTAAGTTATGACTTTAGTTATGCAGGAGGCTGTAGGAGTAGGAGATAAAAGAATTGCAACAATGCTATGGGAGTTTTCATAAGTAGTCTTGTATGATTTGTGAATACAGCCTAGCTGCTACTTCTGGTCTGTTCTAGAAATTGCAAAGTGATGGCCTTGGGAATAAAGCACAGAATTATCCCTTTCCCACCTCCAGAACTTCTTGTCCTGATGAAGCCTTGCTCAAAATCAGAACAAGTGATGGATAAATTCTGACAAGTGTTTGAAAAAAGGAGGGGAAATATAGCCATTGACAGATTCTTCATCTCTATGGTTCACTCTAGCCCAGGAGTACTAAAATCTCAGACTGTTAGGAAGCGAACTATAGTTTGGAAAAAAACAAACAAACGAGCAAATGCCTATTTGTAGTGCAAAAAACCATGAAATAATACAATATTTAAAATTAAGAACAATTTTAACCAGCATAAACTTGCCACTATTTCAATGGGAAGTGTGGGCCTGTTTTTGGGTGATGAGATAGTCAAGTTAATTAGGATTGTTGCTGCTGTGTGCCTTTAAGTCTTTTCAGACTCAGGGTGAACCCAAGTCTAAAGGGTAAATGACTTTGGAGCGTCACATCCTGTCCATGAAGCTTAGTTTGGAGACCCTTGCTCTCCAATGTAAACTACACACATATTTTTGTTGCGAAAGACGTACACAGGGTGCCCTGCTGGCGAGGCGGGTTAAACAACTGAGCTTCTGAACTTGCTGACCAAAAGACTGGCGATTTGAATCGTGGGAGCAAGTTGAGCTCCCACTGTTACCACCAGCTTTTACCAACGTAACAGTTTGATAACATGCAAATGTGAGTAGATCAATGGGTACGGCTTCTACGGGAAAGTAACGGTGCTCCATGCAGTCATGCGGGCCACAACATGGCTTTTTGGCTTAGTAATGGAGATGAGCACCACCACCCCAGAGTCAGACACGACCAGACTTATTGTCAGGGCAAACCTTTCCCTTTCCCAAAGACCTGTACAATTTCTCCAATCTTGGATATTATCTGATCTTATTTGCTTCCTAAAATATGTAAAAGAGAATAGAGGTTATGGGCAAATAGGATTTTGGCCAAGCGGTTCACTCTACTATGAAGGCGGGAGAGGCTTTTGAAGATTAATTTGTTGAGACACAGTGCTGTGCGTAAACTATATGTGAAACAATATCCAGTTTCTTTTCAAAATATTTCAGCTTTGCACAAAGTATGACCCCTTTTGTATAACCTTCATTTTCTGCCACAATTCTAATAAAAACTATTCCTATTCAAATACCAGCAGATGTTCTAATAAATAATGAAAAAAGTGGCTCTCTTCTTGCATCAAGCCATTTAGTTCCCACAGGTTTTCTTACCATTCAGTCGATGTTCACTGAGTTTTTACAAAAAGCACTGGTTGGTGTAGATTTGTGAACTGCGTAACAGCCTGAGACAATAGCAAAATATTTCCTTTACAGATACACACAAACACACACAATTATGAAATCACAGGGAAATGTATGATTATGCTGTTTATTTCCAGAGAAACAAAGTATACTACTGCAGTGATCACAGAACATCTTCACATTTGATGCAAATATGAAAGAGCTATGTACAAACAAATTGTGGCACTAATTTAAACAAAAGGAACAACCCAAGCATCAAATATTATATAAGATAAAACAGGACATATGCATAACTTTTGTAAGCTCCAACTGCACTGCAGTTGTATTAACTTGAGCACAAGTGCCATATTTATTGTCATTCCCTCAGACGTAAGCATTAGACATTAGTTAATGTTAGTCAGCAATGTGTTTTACTGCAGAAAATTAGTGCAATCTTTTTTACACCTTTCATTTTGATAATTCTAACTCTTTACTATAAACCTAAGTCATTCAGAAAGCTCAGACATTCTCTTTCTAAACTATCATATACTTGTTTTCATATGTATATGTATTTATATATACTTACATACAAAGCAATTTCACATTGTAATTAAACAGGAGAAATTTACAGCAAGATCTGATGGACGAGTCTATCTTTTCAGGTGTTCATTTTATTGTGTTCCTGAAGTACTGTGGACTGAAGGAGCAGAATCGTGATCGGGCAAGAAGGTGACGGCAGGGGTGCCAGCCTCCGGAAGCACAGGTGCAAGTACATGACGGCACACAGGACACGTTCCTGACTAGATGAGATAAAAAGACCCTCAATTAATGGCAATGCAAGTATCTCAAGAATGTCAAAAAGTAGGCTTCAAATACATTTAGACTGAAGACTTTTATGTAGGAGAACAATTGAACTAAGGATCCAATTATGTTAACACTGATCACAATCCTCATGTTTCCTGCTTCAAAGTGGCTGTGTCAACTTCAGAGGGATATTTTCTAGTAAAAGCAAATTGGAGGTTGCATTTGGTGACTGAGTTGGGACATCTTTTTTAATCACACAAGGTGGTAAGACATGCTATTGAAGATTTAAAGTCTCTGTCAAATAGGATATATTTAAAGTCCACAGCAAACATTTACACCAGGAAGATAAATTCAAGTACCATATTTACTCAAGTGTAATGCTTACCTTTTTATGGCTAAATTACATAGTCAAAAATGAGGTGCACATTAGATTCAATAGTGCACTAGAATTGTACATGTAAACCCGCTTGAACTCCTATGTCAGGCTGAGGCTCGTAAATTTGATGCTGGGGTATGACTTCCCAACTGACCTCATTTATGAGGACTTCAAAACCTCCCCCACAGTTTAGAAGGTCTTGTGGATGAGGCCACTCGGCCTGATGGAGGGGCAGAAAAATGAGGTGCACATTAGATTCAATAGTGCACTAGAATTGTACATGTAAACCCGCTTGAACTCCTATGTCAGGCTGAGGCTCGTAAATTTGATGCTGGGGTATGACTTCCCAACTGACCTCATTTATGAGGACTTCAAAACCTCCCCCACAGTTTAGAAGGTCTTGTGGATGAGGCCACTCGGCCTGATGGAGGGGCAGAAAAATGAGGTGCACATTAGATTCAATAGTGCACTAGAATTGTACATGTAAACCCGCTTGAACTCCTATGTCAGGCTGAGGCTCGTAAATTTGATGCTGGGGTATGACTTCCCAACTGACCTCATTTATGAGGACTTCAAAACCTCCCCCACAGTTTAGAAGGTCTTGTGGATGAGGCCACTCGGCCTGATGGAGGGGCAGAAAAATGAGGTGCACATTAGATTCAATAGTGCACTAGAATTGTACATGTAAACCCGCTTGAACTCCTATGTCAGGCTGAGGCTCGTAAATTTGATGCTGGGGTATGACTTCCCAACTGACCTCATTTATGAGGACTTCAAAACCTCCCCCACAGTTTAGAAGGTCTTGTGGATGAGGCCACTCGGCCTGATGGAGGGGCAGAGCTTTCCCTCGTATGTCAGCTGTTCTAAGGCAGACAGCCAAAGTCCAACAGGAAAGGGGAAGCCAGGCATTACATTCAACAACATTTTTTTTGGCAATGCTTACCTCCAAAATTGAGGTGTGCATTACAAGCAAGTATGTATTATACTCAAGTAAACATGGTAGTTCTGCAAGAAATCCATCCTTATGTTGCACTTTACTCTCTCTGCTCCATCTTATTAGCTCGCCACCCTCTGGCGCGACAGGGGCTTCTGAATTTTTTTCTGGCCTTTTCAAGTTTAGGGTCAAGGCTACAGGGATAATCTAATCAAATTTTCATCATACAAGGCCTGAACAATGCTAAAACCATCCCTCTAGCTCAAATTTTCAGTAAATCAAATTGTGCATTCTGCAAGAGATTTCAAACCTTCCATACTATCACTTGAGGCTGTTTGGTCTATTTTGCAACACGACAGTCACTTACTTAAGCCATGTAGACTCTTTTTGCTGAACCAACACACCAATTTTGAAAACAGTGGTGTAAACCTAGCAAGCAAGAGCATTGTAAGAGTGAACATAAGAGCTCTGGACCAGAGCCTCTCTCCTGTTAATAGGATCTTTCTGACACAGCACACCAAACATCCACTTTTTGTTTTGCTGCTAATAGTAATGATGGGTAGACTCTATGTTATAGATTATAGATAATTGCTAGTGGGAGTTAATGGTGGGAATTCTGGATCGCAGAGAGTTATGAATGTGTAACTAACCGGTATGTATTATCTCCCAATTTGATTTCCAAAACCTATCTCAACAGCCAGAAGCTACACCAAGTGATGGACATCTGTTTTGTTGCCAATCACGGTGCAGCAGGATGATGTTTCCAGCCCCATTTCTATCCTAATCACCAGGAGAACAGCCTCTATTGCCCAGTGCAGCTGCTGGCTGTTATAGTTGGTTGGGGTGGGGGAACATTTGCAATAGTGACACGTTAGCAGACATGAATGTTGAACAATTATGAAAAATGTACATCTTATGTAACAGAATGTCAGCCAGTTAGTGATGTGTTAAACTTGTGTTTAAAAACTAATTCACCACAGTTTACTGTAGTTCTATGAAATTTCTGGGAATACTTTCAAAATCACAGGCCAAACAAATCAACACAGGAAATAATGCCACTGCTATTTTACAGGGAGGTTTTTCCTGCTTATTTACCACCTTCATAGAGTACAATTGAAAGCATGGAAAAAGACAGCCATGGCCTATTTAAAGCTGGCTCTATCAATGTTTTACAGAAACAAAGAATAATCTCAAGTTTTAAAGTAACACATGAAAGCAAATACACACCTTTTGTAACCAAAGTGTTATGCAAGGCTTATGAAAAAAGTGGTGACAGGGAAGCTCTGTTACAATTTCTTCTTTGATATACTCACTGCAGCAAATAGCACAGCACTGTTCCTGACCTACAGCTTTGGAAAAAAGAGATGTATCAACATGCAATTCCAAGATTATGATAGCACATTTAATAATATAACCCTTTCAAAGGCCACATGTACTCTGCTATATAATGCAGATTCAGAATGCAGATAAACGGCATTAAACTCCATTATATGGTAGCAAACATGGGGCCAAAACTGGAAATGGCCTCCATTTTCAATAGCAGGTAAAGTCAGGTTAACATTAATGGTTGCAAAACACAAATCATGTCATCACAGGTTCAATTATGTGGGTATTAGGTGAGTGTAATACTGAAGGTTGGCAGTCCGAATCCATGAGAAGGGGTGAGTTTGTCAGCCCCAGCTTCCCATCTGGGGACATAAGAGAAGCCTCCCACAGGATGGTAACACATCTAGGCATCCTCTGGGCAACGTTTCTGCAGATGGCCAATTCTCTCATGCCAGAAGCGACTTGCAGTTTCTCAAGTCACTTCTGATGTGATAAAAAAACAACAACCTTGGACCCTCCTGGATTTATCATACAGCTTGAAAATCCTCTTACCATGGATACTGTTGATATTAGTGAACACTATTGAAATGAATGGGTTCTGTCAGAAGTTAACACATAATTGCCATGGAGGAATAGAAAATTCTTACAGATAGCACATTTTGCGGGATGCAGATAGGTAAGACCGCAGGTATTGGTCCTGTGGGTATGGAGTTTGTGCTGAATTTCAATGTTATATTTAAACAGTATGTAACATTTATTCTTACCATTATGATCATCTGTTATAATAATCTGTGGCAGGCAGTCTATGCTTTCTCTACTAGCTGGTGGATGAGCTTGCTCAACATCAATGGCGAGGGATTCCAAATGTGCCAAAGCAGTCTAAAAATAAGCATGAAAAATAACATCTCTTACAAATAAGGTCAACATAGCTTTGTTATTTTGTTAGGTTTCATTTAAATTGTTGAGTGAAGTTCAACAACTGCAGAAAAAAGTGGATATACAATGACTGTTTAGGGTTTTTGAGTGATAAAAATGAAGAAAGCCTAGATTAATAAGGATTACATTTCTGGAATTATGCCTATAAATATGTATACAATTATAACAATGTCATTACAGTATAAACTTCATCCTTCAAATAGCAACTGTCTATGTTATCATGTAACTGAACTACCTGTCACCCTTTTCTACAAGTCCAAGTTTGATACCTTTTGTAACAGCACATTCATTGTCATAGTCCAGTGCTTTGGATAAGCTTTATTTACTCTATGGTATATAAAGTGATTTGAATAATTTAACAATACTAAGAACCTGTCAGTTAAAATTCATCATATTCAAAAGCTTTTTACACACACACACACAAACACCTTCCACCTCTTCACACTTTGCTCCATGTTAACAAACAGCCAAACCCTGTTCTATCACAGCTTAGCTATGCCCTCTTTTTCCTAAAACATGACCTGCTCCACCACAGGTTGTGGGTATGATCTGGTAGGAAAAGGCAAACAGGTAGTTTATAGTTTTCATATTATATACTTGATGAGTATATCTGCAGCAAATGGAGCTAGAAAAAATTAATTCATGGGTATAATTTATGAGAGACAACGTAGTTCACGTGGTGGGTTCATCTTCGGGTTTGGATTGTGAGTCAAAAGGTTAATCAAGGTTATACTTTGTAGTACAGCTAGCTCAGATATTCAGAGACCCATAGTTCCCAAGTTATATATATACAAGATACACACACACACATATACATGCATGCATGCATCTTTTGGATGGTAAACGGTTAATACCCCTGTGGTGTTTGTTTTGCTATATGTGCCCCTGTTCAGAAAATTTCATTATCTAGCAGCGCTTCCAGATCTTAGATATTATTACGAAGCATTTACTTAATTTAGAGGACCATAATCTAAGATTTGGATGGCACGCCTATATGTGGTATAAAAAGGACAGGGCAAAAAGGGAATTTAACAGACATATAATAAGAGCTAATATTTTAGCAATGTGTAAAAGGTATAAGAAAAGTATATAAGTATAAAAGGTATACTGAAAGCAGTATTGAGACCAAATATCCATGTAGTATCAAGTACCAACAGAAAGTATCTTACCAAAGAAAAAGAGCAATGGAAACTTAAAAGGAGGGAGGAGTTAGGGATAAATGGCTGTTTTTGCTTCTTTCAATTACATGATAGATTTACAAAACATGCCATGGTAGACTTTTCAACTAGAAAATCGGAATTAGATAATATTTTTGAAAAGGGTAACAGAGGCGTAATCTCCAGACTGTACAAATAAATTTTAGAATATAATGTAGAGGCTAATTGAATAAAAAATGGGCTAAAGATTTAGGGAGAAATACTGATTGGGAGGATTTGGAAAATCTCTGGAAAACAGGGTTTAAATTTTCAATAACTGGTTCAATCAGAGAAAATATGTATAAAATGTTTTATAGAAGTTATATAACACCCGAGCTAATGGCCAAAATAGATTAAAAAATTGGCTTGGGGAATGCTGGAAGTACAGGATGCAGAAAGGCTCCTTTTCATGTTTGGTGATCTTGCAATATAGTACAATTTTTTGGGGAAAAGATGGTTATAGAAACAAATAATATGATCACAAAAAAGTGAAGAAAAACCTGAAAATGTGTTTTTTTTGGATTATTCAGAAAGAGCATTAGTGTATGAGATGAAGAAATTTGCCAATGCAACTTTGTGGCGGCAAGACTAACAATAGAAAAATCTTGGAAGCGGGAAACAGAGTTAATTCATATTAAAGATTGGTGAGAGAAAGTACTAGAGTATATCCAAATGGCACTAGAGGAGGAAATAATGAAGAATTTGTAAATAAATGGAAGCTGGCATTTGGCTGTTTGGAAAGGAAGACAAAGGTAGATTTGAAAGCAGCCACAAAGGGAATTCATTAAGCTAAGAAATAAGAGTAGTGGTGTCAGAGGTCTTAGGTGATGGGTAAGAGGGGTATGGTTTGATAAGATGTAATAATTGTACAGTCACTAATATTTTGTATATGATTTTCATTAGATGTCTTGATAACATTTTATTTTATTTTTAATGTATTTTCCTTTCCTTTTTACACAACAAAAAATAAAATTTATGCATTTTTTTTTTAAAAAGACGATTTCACTGAACTTTCTGTCTCTGTAATAATTGGATTTTGAAAAAAAATTACTTGTTGTTGAAACAAGGACTGGTGATAAAGCTTCTGGACACACCTTCCCACCATGATAATACTTTCAGGAATGGATTTCCCTTCTGAGGGGTAGATTTCTCTCACTTCCTGTTGTCCTATGTGTTGTGTGCGTGTCAGATCTTTGTAATTCAGAGATTGCCCATATACAGGTAAGCTAAAATTTACAACAACAACAATGTGTAGTCCATATGTAATATCAAATTTGAACCTGTTGTCAAATATCAATTCAGTTTCTTTTGTAAAAAAAACAGGTTCTATTAGTTTATACGATACTGATCTCTGAAATAAGAGACAAAGTAATTTCTTTTTATAAAAGTGTAAAAGAAGTATCTGAATTGCATGTCTTCACCTCAACATAAATTTAGATTCTTCTAGTACTGATCAGGCAGATGACCTGAGTGGCACCTCCAGAAAGTGGTCCTGCCTGTCTCAAAGGTGTGTAAATGTGTGAATATGTTTATATTTATTCCAGAACATATTCCTATATGAAAGCCTTTATACAGAATCCCAATGAGTGGTTGTCAAAAGAATCTTTCCTCAAAGTATAAGCAGGTAGGACATTTTTGCTGTTACAGCTGAATTGGTACTTACACTTTACAGAGATTAGATGCATATTTTCAATTTAAGTTCTGATTTATCAAACCTAACTTTACACAATGTGAATATATTGCTAAGACTGTTGAACAGAATCCAAATGTCACCTATAATAGTGGCTTAGAATATGTAGTGAAAGAGTTCATAAATTTATTTTACCTCCCTGGGAAGATACTGAAATGATATATGATCACTGACAAAGTACTTTGCAGCTCATCTATAAATATACACCATACAATTACCAAAATCTATGCATTATTTTAATGCATTTAGGTTTACTCTATTAGACTAACTTCTTTCAGCTCACATCTTAGTAAAAGGAAAGATGTTATAAATATTCAACAGAAAATATTTCCTCAGTTTAGCAAAAAAAGACGAAGACGCATAACAATATTTAACATTTGTGCTGAGCACTTGAAGTGTTCAAAAGGCTCTGAACACACATTCCTCTCTAATCCTTACAACAGCTGTGCAAGTCAAACCAATATCTTCCTAGTATAGGCAAGGGACCGAGGCTGAGAGAACACTGTACTGCTCAAGGCTTTGGCAAATTCAAAGCTGTACTGAAATTTTATGACAACAATTCCCAAATTGTAGCTTTGCTATTAACTTATACTAATGTCATATAGCATGGCAGTAAGCACACTTACAACTAAAATAATTGGATTTGTGTCAGGTAGAATCCAGATTATCTGTCATTAAGGAGATTAAAAACAACTGTGGCAACAGAAGAAAAATAGTTATTGGTTTAGCTACTAATAATTAGAAAGCTGTGGCAGAGATATAATCAAAATCCTTTTTTCTATGAAGCAGCACTTGATAAATGTGTTAGAAACAGAATTTATTTATATAGCTATCCTTTTATTCTATTACACAAGTCTTCTACAGATGTTAACTGATAAAGCATGGTTGTTTACCTGTAACCAGGTTTCTTCGAATGGTCGTCTGTGGAATCCACACTTATGTAGTTGCTGCACAGGTGCAACAACTACATAAGTGCGGTTTCCACAGATGACAATGAAGAAGTAAACTCTATTCATGTTATCAAATATTTATTTCCATCCTTGGTAAATCAGTGTACAGAACGTCAACAGCATGCTTAATGATGCCACCAAAAACTCCTAATTGGTATGGTACCATTGTTTTCAAATGAGCAAATGATGTTATGATGCACAGTTAGCTCCCAACCACCCGTAATGAATCAGAATGAATCTCAAGAGGAGTACCGATGCTGCCTTTCTACTAGCAAAGTAAAAGGTTTGACAGCTTGGCTGAGATTATTCTCACGGACATCTCTGAGGAATACAATGCTACCTAAACTAAAAGGAGGAAAGAGCAATGAATACTAAGAACTCAACTTATCAGTAATTATACAACAGAAATATCTATTTTCCCTTTTGAGGTTATTTCAGCAATTATAGTTCAAACTACTTTGATGTTTCAGACCCAAAAGTCCACACTGGTGTACCTTCTCAAGCTATCTCTGGCATTGCAATGTCTTCAGTACACTAGTAAAAAGGACTGTAATTTTAAAATAAACTATCAGTGGAGACAACTCCTCAACAGCAACCCCTCAACAGCATCTCAATCCATGGCTGAAAACTTTGTTTAAATTTTTTTTATATGGCACTCCATGCAGTCATGCTGGCCACATCATCTTGGAGGTGTCTATGGACCTTTGGCTTAGAAATGGAGATGAGCACGAACTCCCAGAGTTGGACATGACTTGACTTAATGTCAGGGGGAAACCTTTACCTTTACCTTTTTATGCATTTATGTCATGCACTAACAGAAAAATTGCCTTTTCTACAGAGAGAAAAAGATTGAGATAGAAAACTAAAGATGGATTTTAAAAGATAGGTTATGATTGAGCTCTCTACATAGTGAAATAGAATATCAAAGGCAAATAGTTTGTCTTCAAAGCAAGCCTACGAAATAAAAGGGCTTAAAGGATCATGCTCAGAATCTTATCAGGTTTCACTTGTAAATCTAATTATAGCCTCTGAATCAGTCTGTGCCAGCCATTTCCTAACATATTCTTCCAATTTATAATGTTCTAAAAAGCTCCCTAACTAAGCTTCTTTGCAAGAACAGTGAATCTATATAAACAAAGTACGTGGCCATCATACTCTGCAGTGAAAAAAGCCAAGAGCTTTTCACTGGTAAAAAAACCCAAAAACACCAAACAAAGACATTACCCCAGTCTAATGCTGGAAAAGTATGTCTGAGAAAAAAATAAGGAAACAGCTTATGAGTTTTATGTTTCAGAATGGTGGGTGAAATATTTTTAAGGTAATTTCGAACCACTAAATCTTGCCCAAGTCCAATCACACGCAGGAAGAACAGAGACAGGACAACAGAATGTTCTGCTCCTTTTTCCTTGGAACCTATGGTCCCATTTGGAAAACTGTTTTGGCCCAAGACAGCAGTTTTGGGCAGCTGCAGAGAGGTGAACATAATTCTCTTCCTAATTCTGTTGATGGACTCAGTTGTCACCAAATATCCCTCAATGGATTGAGGCCAATAGTGTGAACTATTCTTCTTCAGCACTATTATATATCTTTTCAATGGAATTTGACTATAGAGTCATGCTGGAGGACCTAGAACTGCCTGTGTGGTATTTTCTCTCGGCATTTTCTAGGTCCTCCAAAACCATTGATATACTTCTGCTGGAAGTAATTCATTTCAATAGGGTTCACTATTGTTTGTGGTTTCACGTTTCCACGGTAAGTCTAGGAATGGATGCCCCACAGATATGGGGGTTGTACTATAAAAATAGTACTGTGTCTAATCACATAGGTTTTGCTTGTGCAATGTTTTAAAATTTGATACTAGAATACTACTTTCAAATGTTGAGCGATAAGGATAAGGAGAGATACCTTCAGTTATTTTACTTATGGATGTATTCCAAGACTTGCATCATGGGAGCAAGTCTTTCCTACAATGGAATCTCCATTTCATATTATTTCACACTTATCTTTATACATCAAATAAAATAAACTGATGAGTATTAAAAATATGGACATACATGAGAAAAAAATGTTGGGACACTGGTATTCGTTTTTGCAAACCTACCATTTTACAAAGTCTATGAAGCTCAAATCAAATTTTCAGAAGTTATGGCTTTTCTAGATACTTAGGAAAAAAGGAGAGATTTTTGCTTGTATTTTCAAGTAAATCACCTGAAATCAACAAGAAGAGTTAGCCACAACTAACTTAAGGTCCAGTGATTTTAATGGGAATTTAGTGTGATAAACAAATAGTCTAGATGGGAGCTTTCTAAACATTTCATGTTGGTGACATGTTTTTTTTAGACATGCATCATCTTGTGACACAGTAATTCCATTTTAACTAGAAAACTAGAGTTAAACCAACCACCTTATAAAAGATATGGACACACATGTAAATTGTAATAATGAAATAATGAAAGTATTACAATTTACATATGTGCCCGAATCTCTTATAAAGAACAATAAAACACACCATATTTCATAAAAACCTTTCATTATTTTCTAAACAATATGATTGATTGCTTATTTCACATAGATTTGTTACATATGCGCGACACACCTACACACTGCAGTTGAAACACCAATATATCATAATACACAGTTTGGAAAGCGGTGATCTAGATACTGCTGATACAAAGAAGTAGATGCAATGTTTCTCAGTGTCCCGCTATAAAATCGTATCTTTGAAGCCTCACATCTTTCCATCAAACTGCCATTTTTGAAGTGCTGAGAAGAGGCGTGATAAGGAAGTATGTATTCAGTCCTTTCTCAGTCACAAGGTGCACTGACACAGACAGTGCAGATACTTCTTTTGAACAGATGTCTCAACATGTCCTGCAACTGGGAGGTCAATACTCATTGCTTTGCTCTCCACTGGCTGTGCTGGGAGGCAGAGTGGGTCATTGCAATAATACAATTGTAAATGCTAACTGGAATACTTAAATGTTGGATGTCAGGCCTATGGCCTGATAATTACCAAACATTATGCCATGTATTATTTATTGGGACTCAGCATTATACCTAATCATAGGTTCAGCTAACAAATTTTGTTTATAGTAACAACACCTACTGACATATTACTGATAAGTTTCATGCTGTTCTAAAACATAACTGATTGTCCAAGTATGTTGCTAACTTTAATCATATTCAGAGAAGCGTGATCTGAGTTTTCTTCAGGTAATGGGATTTTCCCACTCTCTCTTCTCAAAATATGAACTTTAGGGCTAAAAGCATTTGTACTAATAAAATAACGTAACGTTTACTCACAAAAATAAAATCTATGACCAAAACAATGGCAGCCCAAGTGACTATTTTATTTTTGTGAGCAAAATTCATACTATTTACTAGAGTACATGCTTTAAATACTTCCATATCCTCAACCCCAAATATTAAGTTGTTCAGTCATTTCACATTTCTGCCTAACACTGAAAAATAAACAGATAACATGTGATCAGAAATAACTGTGGAATATAGTTGTTAGAAAATGAATATGGTTTTCCTTAATTGATATTGAGTGAAAAAGACATCAGTGCCAAGTTTACTTTGAAAACCTTCAGTCTTCTGTTTTCCCAGAGTATGGATGAGATTAAATGAAAGATAGTCCTTCTGATACCTTTGTAACATCTAGTTCATGCCTCACCCCTCCTTGGGGAGTCTTAAAGTCAATATGATGCATGTTTTCACATTAACCAGTAGGCAGGGATGTTTGGTGGTAAGCAGGACTGGATAAACAAATGGCTGTCATTTTTTTCTGGCAAACCCGTGGTCTTTGAAAATATGTTTCTATCTTTTGATCCTTTCCGATTTTTCAATTAGTATTTCAAGTTCCCTTTACGGTTTTCATAGGTATAGTAATTTATTATACTACTAGGTAAAGGTTTTCCCCTGACATTAAGTCCAGTCGTGTCTGACTCTGGGGTGTGGTGCTCATCTCCATTTCTAAGCCAAAGAGCCAGCTTTGTCTGTAGACACCTCCAAGGTCATGTGGCTGGCATGGCTGCATGGAGCACGGTTACCTTCCCGCTGGAGTGGTACCTATTGATCTACTTACATTTGCATGTTTTTGAACTGCTAGGCAGAGGCTAGGGCTGACAGCGAAAGCTCACATCGCTCCCTGGAATTGAACCTGCGACCTTTTGGTCAACAAGCTCACCAGCTCAGTGCTTTAACCCACTGTGCCACCGTGGGCTCCTATTATACTAAATCTGGCAAGAGTAGAACTTCTCTCATAAATATCTATTTAATATAAGAACACAGGAAAGTGTTCCAAAGGGCTGACCAAGTTCAAATAATACATATGAACTATAAGAACAGTAGTAATTGATTTTAGCATTTATGTATATTTATAGTTTATTTTATGTTCCGATATTGAATGTTTGCCATATATATGTTGGGCTCTGCCCTGAGTCCCCTTCGGGGTAAGAAGGGCGGAATATACATGTTTTGAATAAATAAATCAAGCACCAACTATGAGATGGCAGCAAAATTTTACACTTTGTTATTTTCAGAAAATTAGAACACCACATGTGCAAAGCTCTCTTGCAGCAGAACACTCTTGGAAAGATTCCTGATCCTTGAATGACACCAATAACTCAATCACAAAAGTAAAATAAATAAAAATGGAAATATTGCCTACCTCTCATATCAACTACAGTATCTACAAAAAGGCAATGTAAGTGATTGGAAATTGTAGATACCTGTAGACGCTGATAAGTCATGTCCATGAACAAGCTTGATACCTGAATTTGAAAAGATTCAGGTTAGTGAAGGTGAGGAGTACAGATTACTATTTTTTTAATGTACCCCAATAGTAAAATACCTGACAAATGTCTTCTGTAAAATTTCAAAACAGTTTATTCTTAGGCAACTGCTGCTACTAAAAGTGTTTCTAGGGCAATTTGCCTTTTATTCAAACCAACAAATTAAATTAAAATTTGAATGTAGATGAACAGAGGTGTTCTATCTGCTTTTCGAAATTTTTACTTGAAATCTGTTGTTCCATTAGTGCTGCTGAATGGTATTCCTGAATACTAATTTCTGGAAGAGTTTCACTACCAAGTATGGTTTGACGTTATTATTTTTTAAAGTTAGAATTAGAAGCTTGAAACATAGCTAAAACAAGTGGAAGTTCGAGCGATAAATGAGCCGCATGCTTTCCGGAAGGCTTGCAAGACAGCTCTGTTCCGGCAGGCATTCAACTCTTCGTACGTTGATAGTAAAATTGTTTTAGGATTTTAATGTTTTATTGCTTTTAATGTTATGTTATCAGTATCTCGTTGCATACTGTAAACCACCCTGAGCCAATTTTGGAAAGGGCGGTATATAATTTGAAACAATAAAATAAAATAAATAATAATCTTGCATGAAAAGGTAAAAAAATTATATACAAGATTTCTGTCTGGTTTCTGATTATTATAACTATTATCATTTATTAAAATATTTATACGCCATCTTGGGGTGCTTACAAATAGCACCAGTGGTGGGGCACAGGGAAGTCCCCTTCAGCAGATCTTAATGCTCAAACAAGCACATATGAGAAATATTCATTCAAATGTCAAGGTACCAATCCATGTAGTACTTTAAATACACTCAATGCCACAGAGTCCACTTGGGCCTCCGGTGATAAGGGTGGATCCAGCAGCACTCCCAAGTGACTTCAGGGAGAGTGCAAACCTATGCAGAACAGCTGAATACCCAATTCTTGGAGCCAAGAATCTGAAGCTTATTGGGATTCAGCTTTAGTTTACTGACTTTCATTCAGGAAATCTTCAGTGTGTCCAACTAAACAATCCTCACTTTAGGCAAAATATCAAACTATTTCTTGGTGATTGACAGGGCAAATATATCCACTTTTATTTTCTCATGGCTCTGTGGATGAGAGTCAATAAAATTAAACTTCCTCAGTTTTGCTAATCCTGGTTTGCTGTGATATGAACCTAACATGCTGGTTCATAGCTGCCTCCAAATCATGATTTGAGTATGGGAAGCAGAATTTGTCATGGCATACAAGACTAATGGAAGAGAAGAAATAGAGAGAATACATGCATGTGTATGCTGGAAAGCAGGGGAGGAATGCATGAAGTGCTCCTGATAACCAATCCAGAGTGTACATTGGTCTGAATTCTCCCCTCCCCCCCCCCAAAAAAACACAAACATTCAAATATCTCTAATGATGTAAGATGAATTCATAATGCCATAGTATAAATATTCTATTTGCTACACTGTACGTTGAAAATGTAAAAGAGTGAAAGCGTTAGCCTAACATTAACTGTCTCATTTAACTTACTATATGCACTCATATAAGACATACAGCCTACCAAAAGCTTACATGGGGGATAGAAATATATGTACTTGAGAAGTAGCTGGACAGTAACTTGCCACATCCCTCACCATTGGCCAATAATATCTGGTTGACTATATTAATAACCCCTCCTTATGTCATAACGCATTTGTTAATGTTGAAAGTGCTACCAGATTTTATTGTTAAACAACCACATAGGATAAGTGTTTCTGGATGTTGCCTCATTTAATGATTTCATAGAGGGAGTTAGCATGAATACTCTACTTATACATCAATTGATGTATGCTGACAGATAAGCATTATTTTGATCATGCTTTATGTTGAAATATGTTATTTTAACTATACCATCAAACAGTAGATGCCTCTTCCCCTTTAGAAATAGAAACATTAAGCATGCAGCACCTTGAAAAGCAGTGCTTGTTTAAAGAGATTGCAACAGACATCTTGGCAAAGATTTTATTTTTAAAATAAAAGTGCTAGCATATTTTATGAAACTGAGGTCTTAGAATATATACCCTGGGGATATGGGAGCCACACTGCATTATGAATAGTCCTCACACTTTAAAACAAGAACACTTTAAGAAATTATAGCACCTTGCCCTCATTTAAAAGAACGTTCTGAATCCTAAGAAATTAGCTTCGCCTTATCTGGTATTACAGATGACCGAGCAGCACTCAACCTATTGTAAATACATGTTTTGTTCAAATATGTACATTACTTTGGACAGAGTAATGTACAATTTATGTATTTACGGGCTCTCAGTAAAAGCACAAAAATATTTCGCAACTTATTTACTATCAAATATCTTAATTTACCACTAAAGTGAAAAAAGGCATGAATGATACGTGGTTTCTAGTGATAGCTCACACTCTAGACAAAGCTATTCAGGAAACTACAGAGAGTGAATATTTATTTGAATATTGAGCACCACTGATCCCAGGAGTTCATGGCTGGTCCCAATAGAAAGAAAAACAAGCTTTTAAAATCCTGTTAAAAGCCACACATCATCTGTTAGCTAAACCACATCTCAGAAAGCCAGTCTATATAGAAAGCTCTTATGTTTCAAACTGTTTTCAAGCTTTGGCCAATGTAGACATGGAAACTTCTCAATCCTATTTCAATGCCTTTCCATACAGTTCCTAGTTTCCATTTTAATACTTTCCTTTGTCATTTACAGCTTACTACTCTATTAACTTGATAACAGATATAAAGTTATGAAATATTTGAGGCACCTGAGCTTTAGCTTCACCTTTTTTATTGAGGATCATGACTTAATTCCATCTCGACAAAGCATAAAGCTCTGTGAGTGGCACGGGTCATACAGCCAGTCAGCTAAGCATATGCTAAGGAATGTTGGGAGCTTCCATTCAACAATATTTGTAGAGCTGCACTTTGTTCACACCTGCTGTAGAGAGATTCCAAAGGGAACTGTAACTGGCATAAATAGAAAAAAAAATTCAAAAAAGCTGCCTTGATGCAAATAACGTAGACCAAGCACTACTGAGAAAAACTACATGCTAATGCTATACAAGTCGCTAACCACTTGATACGGACCGAATATATGGATTGAGCTGGACTTGATTTTACTTTGGCGAAAGGCTTTTAAAATGTATTTATTGTATTGTTTCTGATAATTTTATTGTAAATTCATGATGTTTTTAAATTTTAAATGTTAGCATTGAATATTTGCTGTTTGCCGGTCTGAGTCTCTCTTCGGAGGTAAGAAGGCCGGGGTATAAAAGTTTTAAATAAATAAATAAATAATAAATTACTGCTTCAAGAACCATTCAAGACTTGTGAGATAATTCTTTAGATCACCATGTATCTAAGACATGAGCCTATAATGGAAGGAATTCAAAACACTTATATATTCACAATTGTTACAATAGGGAGCTGAAACAGTCTAATCTAAAGTAGAATTGGGTTTAAATTTAGGAGAAAATTTCAGTCTTGCACAGTATAGAATTTATTTAGACTATGGGGTGTTTTAAACTGAGGGAACCAATTTCAAAGCAGTATATTTCATCATTGGTTCCCTTTTTTGAAACACCCTATATTTTTTTAAAAAACAGCACAATTTGATGTTCTGTGATTATTCCAAATGTTCAATGGCAATTTAGAGAACTCTAAATTTGAATCTAAATTACAGTTCATCAGATGTTTTGTGGATGCAACAAAACATACTCATTTTTAAAACAACATTTGGAAAACAGCATGCTCTATAAATGAGGCATTTAGCTAAATTAATCTAGACTGAAATATAAATTTAAGCAAAGAACAAATGATAGAATGATTATACAGACAAGATGAGTAGATGTCAAATTTTGATGTTGAGTATGAAGGGCTACATCCAACTTTTGGAAGCTTTCTTCCTTTCCCCTATTTTTTATGCCTCCGTTACCTCCATGGTTTCTAGATCTCCAAAAGGGCTTGAATTGGAAAGATGGCACTGATCCCCCCCAGTTCCATAAAAATATACCGCTGGATTCAGTATTATCTCTGTATGCTTCGATGGGAAATGGATAGAGGATACACAATGGTACCCATCCTTTCCAAAGTAATTAAATCCTATCCCTCCTCCTCCAATAAAGGGGACAGGTGTTTGTGCGTGGGCATGATGCTGGGTCTCCTAGGCACACTAAATGTGACGATGAAAGAACACTCTTACCATTCTTTCTAGGTTCAGTGCCCAGCATTCTTTCTAGGTTCAATGCCAGAGAGGAACTCAATTTCCTGACTTAAAACAAGTACTAGAAAATAAAGTACTCTGATACTGCAATACTGCTGAAACTGGACAAAAGTACCGTATTTTTCGCACCATAAGCGCACCTGCTGATAAGACGCACCTTGATTTTTGAGGAGGAAAATTGGGAAAAAAATTGGGGCTGGTTACACTAACATGGAGGGGGGAGGCGCTGGAGCAGAGGGGGGCCCTGCGATGTACTTACGCTATATTCGCCCCCTCCGCGGCTCCCGGTGGCTCCTGTGCATGCCCATACTCTCGCCTCCGTGTCGCTGCAGCCAGCCGGCTCTCACGGACCCGAGGAGGAGGGGGGAGGCCACGAGGGCGGCTCCCACGGCGCCTCTTGCTTCGGGCCCTCCTCTGCTGCTGCGGCTGCTGCTACGGCTGCCACTGCGCTGTAAGGAGGCCGAAGAGAGGCCGCAGGGAGGGAGGGAACTCTTCCTCCTTCCCTCCCTCCCTGCGGCCTCTCTTTCGGGCCTCCTTACAGCGCAGCCGCCTCCCCCTTCCTCCTCGGCAGAGGCGCGACAAAGTGACGTCAGTAAGAAGCGCCTCTGCCGAGGAGGAGGGCCTCGCCAGCCGCGCTGTAAGAACGCTGTAAGCGCGGCTGGCGAGGCCCTCCTCCTCGGCAGAGGCGCTTCTTCCTGACGTCACTTCTGTTAACATTTTTAATTCTCTGCAGCGGATGTTTGATGTTGTGAAGCTTAGATACACCAGGACGCTGAGTCGGGAGTTCAAAATAAAACAATTCTTTACTCACAAAACAAATCCACTTCACTTCTCAGCACAATCTCTTCGAGAGCACCACCCAAGGTTAGATAACAAAGCTTTATACAAAACGCCGAGGGAAGTTTAGGCCAGGTGTCCTTCGTCACTTCCCACTCTACATAACACTTAAAGATATACATACACAAATTAACATTTCATTACTATGGTACATTCTCTCAATTCCAACAATTCCCCTCTGAAATGTTAATTTCTCATTCCACACTGTGACACATTACTTTCATTTGCTTTCTTAGTTCTTCATGTTTAGAAACAGCTAAAGGCTTTGTCATAATATCTGCTACATTGAACTCAGTAGGACAATACTCTAATTGTATTATTTCTTCATCGATCATTTGTTTTACTATGTGATACTTCACCCCTATGTATTTGGTTCTATTTTTCAAATTTTCGGTTTCAGTCATGGCTATACACGCTTGCGAATCTTCTTTAATTGTTATAGGAGTTTTACATTGTTCTTGTACATCATCCATTAATTGTTGCAACCATTGAATTTCACTTATTGATTCCGATAAAGCAGAATATTCCGATTCTGTAGTACTACGTGATACACAATTCTGTTTACGTGAACGCCATATCAACATGTTGCCAGCATACTTGACTATTATCCCTGTCACAGATCTACATTCTTGTTCAGTAGCAAAAGAACTATCTGCAAAACATTCAATGTCCTCATCATTGTTATCAAAAACTAAACAATAATCAATTGTACCTTTAAGATATCGTATCACTCTTTTGAGTGCAACCCAATCTATATCTCTGGGTTTGGCTACTCTTCTACTCAAATAACTAACTGCATAGCTGATATCAGGCCTGGTATTATTTGCTATATACATCAGACTTCCAATTACAGAGTGATAGACATCAGCTCTTTCAAAAAAATTGTTGAGATTCCGGACTCACATAATCCACTACCATAGGGGTGGATACAATCTTGGCATCTGTGAGTCCACATTTAGTAATTAATTGTTCTATTTTTCTCTTTTGAATCAAAATTATTTTACCAGTCTCAGTTTTATTTACTTCTAGTCCCACATACTTTTAAGAGTTCCTAAATCTTTTATCTTAAATGTTCCTCTAATTCTTTTTGTACTTTGGTGATTTTATCTAGATTTTTAGCAATACAACAAACATCATCAACATAAAGAATAAGACCAACCCAATCGTCTTTACTACCTCTTGTGTATACACATGCATCTGCAATACTTCTTCTGAACCTGAGTCGACACAACTGTTCATGTACGCATAGATTCCAGCATCTTGCTGATTGTCGTAGCCCATATATTGCTTTTTTGAGAAGACAAACTTTACTATTAGATCTGAAACCTGGTGCTTGCTCCATGTAAATTTCTTCTCCTAACTCAGCATTAAGATACACGGTTTCGAAATCAAAGTGTCTGAGTTCTAATTGACGTTTGGCTGCTAGTGTGAGCATTAATCATAAACTTTCTGGCCTAGCAGTTGGGGCAAATGTCTTATCATAATTCTCAAATTTGACCTGAGTGTATCCTTTCGCTACTAATCTAGCTTTATGTTTATAAGTACCATCAGGCAGTATTTTTCTTTTATAAACCCATCTACAATCCACCACTTTTTGGTTTTTTGGTCTCTCTACTACAACAAACACTTTTTGTTGCATCATAGACATGTATTCAGTATCCATGGCTGTTAGCCATTCAGCTGCATCCATACTTTTGGTAGCTTGAATATAATTCTCAGGCTCACTTTCTAACATCAAATTTGTTGTAGTTTGATATACCATGGGATCACCATACCTATCCGGAGGTTTCCTAACCCTTTTACTCCTTCTCAACGTTATTCTCTCTGAACCACTTAATTCTTCTTCTTCATTGTCTTTAGGCTTGCTTTTCTTTTTCCTATCCCTAAGCCTGGAACGTGGTGAAGGAACATTTAACATATCGCTATCTGATAGTGAATCTTCCTCAATATTGACATGGGCGTCTTCAGTAGTCTCAATTTTCTGCCCAATATGTATGAAAACATCTTTATTACAATGTAACCTTTCCCATCCACTATGGGTTTCAAAACTTGCACTTCTGAAAATACTATTTTTCCTCTACCTGCATAAAACGATATTTATTCCCTTCATCCAAGAAAACGCAATTTTGATATTTCTGTTGACCTTTACATCTTTGTTGAGCAGGAATAAGTACATATGCATATTGTCCAAAAATTCTCAGATGTTCTAGTCTGGGAGATCTACCATATAGTGAAAAATACGGTGTTTGTTCTATGGGAGAACACCACACACGATTAAGAACATAGTTGGCAGTGGAGACTGCCTCTCCCCATAAGTTATCCGGGCTTCTGCATCCTGTAACATACATTCTTTCATAGTATTAATTATGCCAATACGTCTTTCAGCTAAACCATTTTCGGCTGGGTTGTACGGATTGGTAGTATTATGCCGTATTCCAGTTTCTTTTAGCCAATTCTGGAAATCATGTCCACAAAATTCACCCCCTCTATCCGAAACCAAAGAAGACACTTTATAAGGGAAAGATCGTTCTATCATACGCACCCACTGTTGAAACACTGTGAACACATCACTCTTGTTTTTAAGATTGTATACAAAACCATATCTAGAAAAATGATCAACTATTACAAAAAGTACTTAGCCCCACCTTCACTCTCTGAAAGGGCCCGGCTAGATCAGCATGAACAATCTCAAAAGGTCTACTAGTCTCTCTCTTGCTTCTTTTTACTACAGGAAAAGCTTTAAGTTTGGTTTGTTTGCATACTGAACAATCTAAATAGCGATCACATTTTAACATTTTCAATTCAGGACATACACTCGCTAATTTTTCTAAACCACTGAAGCTTACATGTCCTAGTACTCTATGAAAATAATGTGCACATAACTTGTGCAAAGGTTTGTTTAGATCCTTATTCACAAGTTCCCTTTCAGAACCATCATTCCCATCGGCCTCATCGGGAACAGCACAGTCTGTAGATACCATCATCACCCTTGCTTCAATTTGGCTCGATGATCTGTCTCCATGTTCATTGCCTCTGTGGTAATAGTCTCTTCTTTCTCTTCCTCCAGACACTTCCATCTTGGCCTTGCATTCCCTGGCCAGGTGGCCTATTTTCCGGCAATTGTAACACCTCTTTGCAGTAGCCACTCCACGCATACTCTCAAAGACAGGGTCAGCTTCTTTCAGCAATGGCTTTTGCTGAAACTCCCTCTCAAGAGAGCATCCTCCTCCACATCCTCTGTCTCTGTTGTAATAGCCTCTTCTTCCTCTGCCTCTAGACCTCAAGCGTCTTAACCTTGCATTCTCTGGCCAGGTGTTCCCTTGAATTGCAAATAAAACACCTCCTTGCAGTAGCAACTCCACGCACACTCCCAAGGACAGGGTCAGCTTCTTCCAGCAATGGTTTTTGCTGAAACTTCCCCTCAAAAGGGCATTCTCCTCTCTGTTCTCTTTCAAAGACAAGCCTGTCTTCTTCTTCCAGTATTCTTGAACAAACAAGGTCTAGTGTAAGATCTCTGGCACGCACAGTCTGTAGAGAATGTAGCACTGGGTCCCAATCAGCAGACAAACTCGACATTAATATGTAAGCTTGATTCTCAGCAGTATTTCCACACCTCTAGACTGGCATTCTACAAACAGTTCCTTCATCTTCTTTATATGACTCCGCACATCTCCACCATCCTCCAACTTGGCCCGGTACAAGCGTTTAGTCCAGATCATCTTTCCAAGTACAGTCTCACGTTGATGCACAGCCCTTAAAGCATTCCAGGCATCTTCAGCAGTCTGCAAGCCTCTAACATGTATTAATTGATCTGGCATCAGACAGAGGACAATAGTAGACAAACCTCTTTGTATCTTCTCATCATCTTCTTCTGCACCCAGGATGGTATTCAATAATTGTAGCACCCATGGGCCCGCTCGTGCCACTGAGGGGGGGTGACGCGCCGGGGGTCCCGTTGGCATTGGGACCCGCACAGGCTGGAAGGGACTCGGAGGATGAGTTGGAAGGCCCAGAGCAAGATTGGTCAGCCGTACCTTTGCCCAGTTCACCTGTAGAGAGTTTAGCCTGGGATCTTGAGTGGGAGCATTCTCCCGGGGAAGGAGTGGACCAGGTGGAGATGGGAGGCAGCGAAGCAGATAGCGGAGATAGTTATGAATTCCCAAATGGCCGAGGTTCTCAAGAGCTGGCCGGGCAGCAGATGGAGGCTAGCGGCTGGGAAACTCCGGGGAGGCTGCTTCTCAGGAAGATAGCGATACTGGACTGGAAGAGCGGGGCCGTTCTCACAACAGGCGCAGGGACATAGAGGAGGGCAGGAGGAGCTGGCATCTGTCCCTAGACCGTCACCGTTCGGAAAGTAGAGACTGGAGACGCCGGGCCCTAGATCGTCGGGGTTCCAGGCCGGGGATTAAGAACGGCCCCGTGGGAACTGATCGTCAGTTCTCCGGCCACGTCTTCCCTGAATAGACGCGAAGCGGAGTGGGACCACAAGCCAGCAATGGTCATCAAGCCTTGCCTTGCCTTTGCCTTGTTTCTTGAGCCGCAGCGGTTTGCGGCACCTTGCCCTGTTTCCTGATTCGCATGGGATTGCGAAACCTTGCCCTGTTTCCTGATTCGCATTGAATTGCGGAGCCTTGCCACGTTCCAGCTTATTTGCTACGTTACTTTGGACTACTTGCTTAACACCTTGGACAATTGCATATTATTGGACTATTTACTCTTTGGAACTGTTTTTATATACTCAATAAAGTAGTTAGCCTTCAGTACGTCTCTGTGTGTGTGATTAAGGGGCCCGCCAGGTCCGTGATCGTGACAGCTGGCCGGAGAACTCCAAGAACCCCTTATCACACCACGGACGCCGCTCGACGCCGCAAGAAGCGCTCCACGCCCGTGGCCGCCATGGCTAACCTGACCGATGCCCAAGTGCAAGAGATGCAACGAGAATTGGGTGAGCTGCGGACCCGGGCCGGACGGCACTGGTGAGCCCACCTGGCCGCTTTGGTGGAAATCCGGCTCAGGTGGAGGTTTTTGTTTGCCAAGTGGAACTTTATTTGGAGCAACGCCCCAACGAGTTCGCCAACGATCGAGCCCAGGTGGTTTTTGTTTACAACCTGATGGAAGGGACAGCGGCAACGTGGGCCACCGCGTTGATCCGGCGCAGTCCCCCATACCAACACGCTGCGGGCTTTCCTAGATGCAAGGGGGGCTCCTGTCAATGACGAACTCGCCGAGCGGCAACTCGCTTGGCAGACGAGCATGGATCTATCCCTGACCCAGTTCTTCTCGAAATTTAGAGTTCTGGCTTCCCAGACGCAGTGGGGTCTGCCGGCGTTGCGATATCACTACATTGCGGGCTGCCTCGAACTGCAACAGGAGATGTTAAAACACCCCGGCCCGCGGATCTGGAGGCCGCCATCACCTTGAGCCTTCGTATGGAAGCAGGACTGCAGACCAGGAGGCGGTGGGACAAGGGCGTGATGGAGAAACCGGTGGCACGGAAGGAAGGGGTTGACAGTTTCAACCCCGGCAATTGCCAGTGCCGGCCGGCCCGGATGACCCGGAGCCCATGCAGTTGGGGACAGTTCGGCCCAAAGTGGACCAAGCGGAGAAGGCACGGCGTCAGCGCCTCAACTTATGCTGGTACTGCGGGGCCTGGACATTTTTCTAAGGAGTGCCCCAGAAACCGCGTGGAAAGACTCCTCGGGCCTCTGCCGCCCTCGGAGGGGCCCCAGAGGCCGAAGAAGCCCTTCAGGCGGGGGAAGGGACCGGCCGGGTGTAAGAGGGTTCGCCACTGGCCGATGTCGCTAACCTCCCTGAACCCAAGACTGGACAATTGTTCCTTGTAATGGTCAGTTTGTGCTCTCCCGAGAAGGGGCCGATGATGGTCCATGCCATGATAGACTCGGGGCCACCAACAACTTCATCGATGCAGACTATGCCAAGTCCGCTGGATTAAAATTTCTTGATCTCCAAGAGCCCAAGGGTGTCCAGACTATCGATGGGAGAGTCCTGAAACGGGGCTGTAACTCAGTATATCGCTCCGACCAGGATGTGGACTAGCTCCCATAAAGAGGACATTTCTTTTCTTGTGACCAAGCTCCCAGATTTCTCCATTGTCCTGGGCATTGTGTGGCTCGCGCTCCACGACCCCCAGATCTCCTGGGCCAAGAGGCAGCTAATTTTTTCTTCGGACCATTGCCAGGGCCACTGCATGACGGCTCGGGCGTGCCTAGCCCAAGAAGTGGAGAATGTGGCCACCCTGCCCAAGAAGTATGCCGGATTTTGGGATGTCTTCAGTGAGAAGGAGGCGGAACGCTTGCCTCCGCACCGGCCCTATGACTGTGCCATTGAACTGCAACCGGGGCCCCAATCCCGCTGGGAGACTCTATCCTCTCTCGGAACCAGAGCAACAGGCTCTCCGAGATTTCCTGGATGAGAATCTGCGGAAGGGGTTCATTCGCCCTCCCAATCCCCGGCCGGGCCCGATTCTTTTCGCCAAGAAGAAATCGGGGAGTTGCGGCTTTGCAATGACTACAGGGAACTCAACAAGATTACGATCCGAATCGCTATCCCCTGACCTTGATCCCCGAGCTCTTGGAGCGGATGAGGGGAGACAAGGTGTTCAATAATATGGACCTGAGGGGGGATTACAACCTTGTCCGGATTCGCCAGGGTGACGAATGGAAGACGGCCTTCCAGACCAAGTGGGGCAGTTTCAATACCTGGTGATGGGATTCGGTTTGTGCAACGCCCCAGCATGTTTCCAACATTTCATGAATGACATTTTCCGAGACCTGTTGGACCGCTATCTGGCGGTCTACCTTGACGACCTGCTGATTTTTTTCTCCGGATCAGGCGACCCATGATCGCCATGTCAAGGAGGTGCTCCAGAGACTGAGGGCCCACGGGCTCTATGCCAAGCTGGAGAAATGTGCTTTTGACTTGCGTGAGGTGGACTTTCTGGGCTACCGTATCTCTCCTACGGGCATTGCCATGGATGACACCAAGGTCCAAGCCGTGGTCGACTGGGCACCCCCTGCTAGCAAAAAAGACATTCAAAGATTCCTGGGCTTTGCCAACTACTACAGAAAGTTCATTCCTGACTTTGCCAAGTGGGCTGATCCGATCACCCAGTGTTTGCGGGAAAGGTGCCGTTCGGTGGACTCCGAGGCGGATGTGGGGTTCCGCAAGTTGAAGCAGCTGTTCACCACTCAGCCGCTTTTGCAGCACCCCAACCCCGCACCCCTTTCATCGTCCCAGGCCGATGCTTCGGATGTGGCGGTGGGAGCGATCCTGCTACAGCCTCAGGGGACGGACTTGTTGCCCTGTGCCTACTATTCCCGGCAGCTGACGGCCCGGAACAGAACTACACCATTTGGGAGAAGGACCATTTGGCCATCAAGGTGGCGTTTGAAGTCTGGAGACACCTGCTTGAAGGGGCCAAGTTCCCGGTGGAGGTTCACACCGACCACCGGAACTTGGAGCATCTGAAGTCCCAGCGCAAATTGAACCAGAGGCAACAGAGATGGTCCCTGTTCTTTGAGCGATTCAATTCCGCATTCACTATGTGACTCCAAGCAGACCAAGCAAGCTGATGCGCTGTCCCAAAGCCGGAGTATGTTCGTGAGGGCGACGGGCCGTCCGAGGCCCAGTTGCTTAAAGCGGAGAACTTTGCGGCTGCTCGGGCGCTTCCTGTCAACCCTCCAGTGGCCCCGCCGGCCCCTGGCGACAAGAGACCCTTGAGTGTGCGTGTCCAGGCTCGCCAGCGGACCGATCCGTGGGTACAGGAGCAACTGACCAAGGGGCCTCCAGCCCCTTTCCAGGTAAAGAACGGGGTGCTTTACCACCGGGACTCTGTCTATGTTTCCCTGGGCCCGAGCGGGCGGACATTCTCAAGCTTTGCCACGATAGTCGGGCCGCAGGCCATTTTGGGCTTTTCAAGACTCTGCAACTGGTCCTACGGGACTTTTGGTGGCTTAAAGTGCGGAGGGATGTGGAGGACTATGTGGGATCTTGCCCTGTGTGTCATCGGGCTAAGAACCAGGGGAGCAAACCGGCCGGTTTGCTCCAGCCGCTTCCGACCCCCTCTGCCCCTTGAAGATGATTTCGGCCGATTTCATCACCGACCTCCCCAAGTCCAAGGGCTTCACCACGATATTGGTCGTGGTGGATTGTTTCACCAAGATGGGACACTTCATCCCTGTGTGGGGTGCCCACTGCCAAAGAGACTGCTGATATGTTTGTGCAACATGTGTTTCGGCTGCATGGACTTCCACAGAGCCTGGTGACTGACCAGGGCACTCAATTCACTTCCCAGTTCTGGAAGGCTGTCCAGAAGTTGTTGGGGATTGATGTGCGGATGTCCACGGCTCATCACCCGCAGACCGATGGCCAGACCGAAAGGGTCAATGCCACCTTGGAACAGTACCTGCGCTGCTATGTCAACTATCAGCAGAACAACTGGGCGTCCTTGTTGTCCCTGGCAGAGTTTGCTTACAACAATGCGACGCAGGAATCCATCAAAGAGACTCCTTTCTTTGCTAACTATGGACACCACCCGCGGTTCTACCCGCCGGTGGACCCGTCCGAGACGTTTCCGAGGCTAAGGATTGGCTTCGAGAGCTCACTGCACTCCAAGACTTGCTACGCACTCAATTGGACCAGGCGAAAGCTGACTACAAGCGGATGGCTGATCGGCGGCGCCAGGAGGGTCCTGACATCCTTGTGGGGGGACAAAGTTTGGCTGTCCACCAAGAATTTGCCTAGGCAGCGACCCAGCCGCAAGCTGGACGCAAGATTTTTGGGTCCCTACAAAGTTTTGGAGAAGGTGGGGCCCGTGTCCTTCAAACTACAACTCCCAGCGGACATGAAGCTCCACCCGGTGTTTCATCGTTCGTTGCTCCGCCTGGCGAAGGGGGTGCGGCCTAACGTGACGCAGCCGCCTCCTCCCCCCGTGATGCGGGAGGGCGGAGAGGAGGTCGAGGTGCAGGACATCTTGGATGCCCGCCTCCGTTACAGGAAGTTGGAGTACTTTATTGACTGGAAGGGTTTTGGCCCGGAAGAACGTGCTTGGGTCAAGGCTCGAGATGTTCACGCCCGGAGTTGGTGGCTCGCTTCCACCGCAAGTATCCTGACAAGCCCAAGCCCGGGGCGGCCCAGGGGGCCCTGAGGGGGATAGTGTAGCACCCATGGGCCCGCTCGTGCCACTGAGGGGGTGACGCGCCGGGGTCCCGTTGGCATTGGGACCCGCACAGGCTGGAAGGGACTCGGAGGATGAGTTGGAAGGCTCAGAGCAAGATTGGTCAGCCGTACCTTTGCCCAGTTCACCTGTAGAGAGTTTAGCCTGGGATCTTGAGTGGGAGCATTCTCCCGGGAAGGAGCGGACCAGGTGGAGCTGGGAGGCAGCGAAGCAGATAGCGGAGATAGTTATGAAGTCCCAAATGGCCGAGGTTCCCAAGAGCTGGCCGGGCAGCAGATGGAGGCAAGCGGCTGGGTAACTCCGGGGGAGGCTGCTTCTCAGGAAGATAGCGATACTGGACTGGAAGAGCGGGCCGTTCTCACAACAGGCGCAGGGACATAGAGGAGGGCAGGAGGAGCTGGCATCTGTCCCTAGACCGTCACCGTTCGGAAAGTAGAGACTGGAGACGCCGGGCCCTAGATCGTCGGGGTTCCAGGCCGAGGATTAAGAACGGCCCGTGGGAACTGATCGTCAGTTCTCCGGCCACGTCTTCCCTGAATAGACGCGGCGGAGTGGGACCACAAGCCGGCAGTGGTCATCAAGCCTTGCCTTGCCTTTGCCTTGTTTCTTGAGCCGCAGCGGTTTGCGGCACCTTGCCCTGTTCCTGATTCGCATAGCTTTGCGAAACCAAGCCCTGTTTCCTGATTCGCATTGAATTGCGGAGCCTTGCCACGTTTCCAGCTTATTTGCTACGTTTACTTTGGACTACTTGCTTAACACCTTGGACAATTGCATATTATTGGACTATTTACTCTTTGGAACTGTTTTTATATACTCAATAAAGTAGTTAGCCTTCAGTACGTCTCTCTGTGTGTGATTAAGGGGCCCGCCAGGTCCGTGATCGTGACAATAATCCTTCACGTGTCAACAAATGTCTCATATACATAGACCATTGCGGATAATTAGAATCAGATAACTTCTCAATTACAGTGAGGGGATTGTTTGAAGCCATTTCCTCTCTCACTCAGAAGATCTCCTTTTCTCGGATTCACAGCCCAGCCTCTGTAGTTCAACACAATTTACTCACAGCAGACTTCTGGCGATCTTCTTCCCATCAAGGCTCATCATGGATTTATGGCTGTTCTCTATTTAGTGAATGGATTGTACCCAGTCAGTTTCCCCTTTGGAAGATCTTCGGTTGCACCCGAAATTCAGCCCAGCTATTTTCCTATAGCCTCCGGCAATCTCCCTCTGATCTGGCTACTCACAAGACTCAGTGGCTTTATGGCTTCACACCCAGTACCATAAATCTTCAGGGTCCCAGCACGCCCCGCTGTGCAGATATCACTGCTTCTTCTGTGTAAACACACCGTCTCCCAGCAGTAAAAAACTCTTCTGCAGCAGCTCCGATACAGCCTTGCGTCCTTTCCAAAAACTTTAATCTTCAAAACAAACTTTTATCAAACTTTCTCCTTGGCAGAGGGCCCATAACCAATGTTAACATTTTTAATTCTCTGCAGCGGATGTTTGATGTTGTGAAGCTTAGATACACCAGGACGCTGAGTCGGGAGTTCAAAATAAAACAATTCTTTACTCACAAAACAAATCCACTTCACTTCTCAGCACAATCTCTTCGAGAGCACCACCCAAGGTTAGATAACAAGGCTTTATACAAAACGCCGAGGGAAGTTTAGGCCAGGTGTCCTTCGTCACTTCCCACTCTACATAACACTTAAAGATATACATACACAAATTAACATTTCATTACTATGGTACATTCTCTCAACTTCGTCGCGCCTCTGACGAGGGGGCCTCGCCAGCCGCGCTGTAAGAACGGTGTAAGCGCGCGGCTGGCGAGGCCCTCCTCGTCAGAGGCGCGCAGTGACGTCAGGAAGATGCGCCTCTGACGAGGAGGAGGTCCTCGCCGGCCGCGCGCTTACAGCGTTCTTACAGCGCGCGGCTGGCGAGGCCCTCCTCCTCGGCAGAGGCGCTTCTTCCTGACGTCACTCGTCGCGCCTCTGCCGTAGTAGGAAGGGGAGCGGCGCGCTGTGGGAGGCCCGAAGAGAGGCCGCAGGGAGGGAGGGAAGGAGGAAGAGTTCCCTCCCTCCCTGCGGCCTCTCTTTCGGGCCTCCTACAGCGCCGCCTCCCCTTCCTCCTTGGCAGAGGCGCTTCTTCCTGACGTCAGGAAGAAGCGCCTCTTGCTTCGGGCCCTCCCTCTGCTGCTGCGGCTGCTGCTACGGCTGCCACTGCGTCGCCGTGGGAGCCGCCCTCGTGGCCTCCCCCCTCCTCCTCGGGTCCGTGAGCGGCGGGCCCGCCCCACGAGTCCCCTATACCGCCCCCGAGCCTCCGCGCCGCCGGCTCGCTGCAGCGACACGGCGTCGAGAGTATGGGCCTGCGCAGGAGCCACGGGAGCCGCGGAGGCGCGAATATAGCGTAAGTACATCGCGGCCCCCTCTGCTCCAGCGCCTCCCCCCTCCATGTTAGTGTATTCGCTCCATAAGACGCAGCTTATTTTTCTTCCTACTTTGGGAGGAAAAAAACTGCGTCTTATGGTCCGAAAAATACGGTAGATTTGGTCTGCTGACTTGAATGACAGATTCCTTGTAATTCCATAATAAATCTTGATTTTAACTAGAAATTATAAATTCATTCATATCTCTCTTGCATTATTTCATGAACGAAGATTCTTAGGAAGGACTCATCCCACATTTTCTACAAGCGAGTTGATGACCAAGGAGGTTGGATGTGTCCTTTGAGCCTGTGCAATGGATTTTTCTGGTGGAGCGCAGCGTGCACAGAACTGGCCTCACCCTTTAAACCAAAGGTTCATCTGCCGGGGCCTAGCAATCTTAGGATGGTGGCAGCGAGGTCCTCAGGTCGTAGGTTTGATTTGAGTTTCTTTCTCTAGATGGTTGACCTTACAGGGTTAGACAAGCACCATCTGCCCAGGTTTGAAATTAGAGTTTTCCTTCTCTTAGGATGGTTGCCAAATGGCTAGAGAGCCCATCCTGCCCTTTGATGCTCTTTGTCAGATCCTTCGGTTGTGACCTGTCTGGCATGGGAGGCCCTACCGGTGGCTAATATGCTACCGCCAGCATAGATCACAACTTCATTAGGGTATGCAAGCCTCTACCCCACGACAAGGGGGCGCCAATGGAGAGGCGCCCCCTTCATTCATATGCTGTGTAGATAAATGAACCAAAAATATTTTGAAATAATTTAGTAATAATTTAATATTAAATAATTCTAGCAACATATAAGTTTTGAATAGAAATATTGCCATATTTTACATTCAAAGATAATGCAGCATTCTTAAGACTGATAGTTCACATGTTGGGCAGAAGAATCCGGAGAATCAAGGAAAATGTAAACTTGATGAAATAATAAAAGACTGCCCAGTCACTCATTTGAACTTTATACTTGCAAAGAGATTTGACAGGGAACAGCAAAATTCTGTTGTCTTGCAGACCAGAAACAATTGGTCAGCCTCGAAATATTTACCTTTCCTTTGCTTATTTCTTCTTAAAGAGCATTCAAATCTTCTAATATTGTTAACAGCAATCATTGCAGTGGAAAGCATCAGTTGAGCTATTTAGTTGTGACCTGAAAACTTGTTACTACAGGCAAATTGTCAAACGATTCCAGCTCATGGTTTAAAAACAACAAGGATTCCATAATTAAAATTCAACGGTCTTAAGATGATGCTTTAACAAGACAAATGATTCCAAAAGCTGGACATCACTTTACTGCTGTTGCAGTAATAGCATTTACAAACAGCACTCCACAGTCACAGATTCTGCATCCATGGAGTCAACCATCCATGACTTGGATGATTTTTAAAAAACAAAACAAAAAGCATACCTTTATTTTGTCATTTGATATAAGGGACACTATTTTGCTATGTCATTCAATAGAAAGGGACTTGTATCATCATCATCATCATCATTTATATACTGATTTTTCTTTCCACAAAGGAGACTCAAAGCGACTTACATTAAAAGCATTTCAATACAATTTGAAATCCAAAAATATAAAAACAATAAAACAGAATTAAACATCCATGGTATAAATTAAACATTTAGAGTATAAATCCTTAAAACCATATAAGCCCCTGCTGTGTAGAGATCATGCAGAAAATGGCGAGAACCACATTTGATTAACATTCACTTTACTATCCAAGATTGCTTACTTTCCTTAAAGCAGTGTTTCCCAACCAGTATGCCGGGGCACACTAGTGTGCCGTGAGCGATCATCAGGTGTGCCGTGGGAAATTGGAACCTCCAGGAGGGGAGGGGGGAGAGTCTAGTGTAGAAGTATAACAAACCTAAGAAACCTACCTCGATAAAGGCACTCCATGTGTGTTCATAGTTGGGCATATTGAATATTCATGCCAAGTGTGGTCCAGATCCATCATTATTTGAGTCCACAGTACTCCCTGGATGTAGGTGAACTACAACTTCCAAATTCAAGGTCAATTCCCAAGCAAACCCTTTCAGTACTTTCTGTTGGTAATGAGAGTTCAATATGCCAAGTTTGGTTCAACTCCATTGTTTCAAGAGTTCAGGATGCTCTTTGTTTGTGTGTTAACTATAAATCCCAGAAACTGTAACTCCCAAATGTCAAGGTCTATTTTCCCCAAAATCCATCTGTGTTCACATTTGGGCATATTGAGCATTCATGCCAAGTTTGGTCCTGATCCAACATTGTTTGAGTCCACAGTGCTCTCTGGATATAGGTGAACTACAACTCCAAAACTCAAGGTCAATGCCCACCAAACTCTTATAGCATTTTCTCTTGGTTATGGGAGTTCTGTGTGGGAAGTTGTGTCTTTCTGCCATTCCTGCCAGGATATCTATGTTGTGTTCATCGAAACAGGCCCAGGTTTCACACTGAGTGTATAAATACATTTAAAAACATATTAACTATATGCATTACTATGTTAGAGTGTCATTTTCTGTCATTTTGGTTGGTGGTGTACCCCAGGATTTTGAAAATGTAAAAAGTGTGCCGCGGCTCAAAAAAGGTTAGGAAACACTGCCTTAAAGAATCAAAACTAAGGATCAAAATGTAGAAATATCAAGGAGTAACATGCCGCTTCAAATAATGTATCTAGAATTGCTCAAGGCATCAATAATAGCACAGCTACACAAGTGGTGGTGCACGGACTGGTGTCCATGAACACTCAGCAGATGGTCCTTTGAGAAATTCTAGAAATTTATAGAGAAGCAAGAAAGAAACAGTTGTAGCTAACAGACTCAAATATGCTACTGGTCTCATTATATTAATTTTTAAAAAGTTACCAGTTCTTCATATAAGAACTTTAAAAAAAAGTACAGGCAGTCTCCAAGTTACAAACATCCGACTTACAAACAACTCATAGTTACAAACGGGTGAGACAACAAGAAGTGACAGAAATCTGCCCCTAGGAAAGGAAATTCACTTCTGGAAGAATTATTATGGAGAAAAGGTGTCCCAGCTGAAGCCTGATCACCAATCCTTTTTTTTCCATAAGAAGCCATTTTTTTCAAAATCAAATTATCACAAGGACAGAAAATGAGGTGAAATCTTCTGAACAGGGGCCCAGTCAGCAAAAGAAACACCATAGAGGTATTAACCCTTCTCTATGCTATCCAAAGCGTGTATATTTTTGGCTGGAGTTACACTTAAAAATGTACCTGTTCCGACTTACATACAAATTCAACTTATAAACAAACTTACAGAATCCTATCTTGTTCGTTACTTGGGACTGCCTGTACTGCATTTAGACAATCATTAAGGGTAACACAATTGTTTGAAAGATTGTCAATACTATAGGGGGGAAAGCACAAGATAGCCTTTTCCTGCTGCCACGACTTTACTGATAAGCTTTCTTTCCTTCCAAAAATGTTACATTTTTCCTGCTTTCTCCAAAACCTGAAAAAAATCTCACACCTAATTCGAGCTTTTGTGAAGGTCATTTTTATATAAATTTTTATTGAAATTATTAAAGGGTATACAATATAATAATGAAGATCATTTTAATGCAGCTTTAAATGAAAAAGGTAGCTGCAGGATGATAACCTCTCTAAAAAGCACCTGTCAATCCCAAATTACTACCTAGCTCACAGGAGCCATCTGTTCTGGCTTCATCCTTTATCAAATTCTCCTTTTTTAAACTTCGCTTCCTGTAGGCAATCTAGCAATATCCTGAAAAGTACAAAGCAGGAAAGTTTCCCATATCCTGTGTCATGCAAATCACTAGGAAGGTCTCCTGCCAACACTGCAACAACAGCTAGTGGACTCCCCCCTCCCTTTTTTGTACACAGAATTCATGTGCCTTTCCAGAGTGCATGGCACAGGGCAGTATCAAACACAGAAAAGTCCACTTGCCTCATGCAAGGAATCTTATGAGAACAAAAACAGGGAAGTATTATTCCTCTGCTATAATGTCAAAACCTATACTAATACAAGCTGTTATCATTTCATCTACATCTCTCATTTTGCAACGTCAATCTCCTTCCCCTGCCACTCACTTCTGAAGCATATAATGTGTTAATCAGCTGAGTCACTCATGTATGAAGTCCAGCATTTTAATGTCTTACCATCGACTCTTCTCCTGCTTCAATTACCCCTTTACTTTAGGTGTGGGTAAACTTTGGCCCTCCAGTAGGCTGCTATGAATTGTGGGAGCTAAAGTTCAAAACACCTGTAGAGCCGAAGTTTGCCCATGCCTGCCTTATTTGAAATATGCCTACTTATTTCAATTTTCAATATTCATCTTTTATAAGATATTCAATATTGTTTATTATCAGTGTAAAACAATACATGGTAATAAATAAAACAACCAACCAATAAAATAATATTCAAAAGACAGAAAGTAGTACCAACTTTAAAAAAATTACGAACTCTTTTCAGTTCTCATTTAAAGAAAGCAGTAATGAAGTCACACAATTTTCCTGTTCAAATATTTAATACATAGATCAGTGTTTCTCAAACTGTGCTCCTCCAGATGTTTTGAACTTCAACTCCAAGAAATCTCAGCCAGCTTACCAGCTGTTAGGAATTGTGGGAGCTGAGGTCCAAAACATCTGGAGGAGCACAGTTTGAGAAACTCTGCTATAGATGAAATATTGCCAAAGACCCACACACTGTACAGGCAGTCCCCAACATACAAACATTCAACGTACAAATGACTCCAGTTAAGAATGGGGGTAAGACAACAGAAAGTGAGAGAAATCTACCTCTAGGAAGGGAAATTCACTTCTGAAAGAATTATGGGGAAAGTTGTCTCCACTGAAGCTTTATCACCAATCCTTTGAACCAAGGCTCAGAAGTTAAACAAAATTTCCATGCAAGTTTATACGGAGCAAAATGCTTTCTGAGATATTCTGGATTCAAACGGTTGGGTTTAACGATTAAAATAAGCATGGGAAGTCTGCAGTGTATTGATTGCTGGGTGATAGGTGAGTTTCTAAAATACAATAGGAGCATTGTCGTGTTACTGTGTAAGCTTTTCTACATGGGATCATCATAATGTTACACAAGGATTATTATTCTCATAGCAGTTACTCAGCAGAACAAGACAATAGAACAGCCTGTCCATTACACATACTGTACATATGCCCATTCTCTATATAAATACGAATGGGAAATGTTAAAATGCCTCATCTACAATGGAAGTAAAGGATGGCCTTGTATAAATGGATTTAAACAGCATTTTCCCCTTCAGTTTATCTAATTTCAAAACAAAACATATTGAATTACCTCCATGGCCTGTGCCAACCGTTCTTCCAAAGCCATATATGTAAGGAATTGGGGATCGACATAGGAAATGGCTTGAGCAACACCCAAACCATCACCAAATTCATCAAGCAGCCTAGGAGGAAAAATAGTATTCAGTTACTCATCTATACCTGGAGTCATGTCCAGATTGAGAAAGAAAGGGAAAGAGGGAGAGAGATCCTGTTCTTAATAAAGGACACATACAGAGAATGTGTCAGGAAATAAAATTAAACTGCTCTTCCTTAAGTCAATGGACATTGAAATTTGGTAGGTAATTCTTCTTTCTGTGGGATAAATGAGCTTCCAAGATACACTTTCAATAAGAATATTTAGACCTTTTTTCAAAGAAAAAGAGTGATGATTTATTGTTCATAGGGAGAGATTCCGTCCACAAAATCATGCAGAAAATAAACAAAACATTAGGAAAAAAGATTGGCTATCCCAAAAAAACCTCCCCAACTGCTATATCTGTAGTTACAAGATGTTAGTCGTACAACTACTGGAATGGAAAAGCCGAGTTTGGTTCAATTCTTAATTCAGTTTTCAGATTTTTGCATGAACATTTAAATGTAGAAATCATTAGTGGTATAATTTACTGTTCAAATAAGACACGAGCTATATTTCTCAGATCAGCACTGCCAAGCAATATAGTGCTGGAGTATCAAGATCAAGAAGAGCCTACTTACCTCCATTCCACATCTAAGTCTTCGCTTACACTGGAATCATCTTCTAGGTTGTTGTTTCCATCCAACATGAAAAAACCAGGATGTACAAAATGGCTCACTTGATCAGTTTCTTCATCACTACTACTTTCTATTTCTTCATGGTGCTGCAACCAAGGAATTTCACCATCTTCTAGAGCAGTCTGTTCCCTTTACGCAATAAGAAAAGACATACAAAAATGACAGTGAAACTACAAATACATAATTGTACATGGTTGATTTTCACTTAAGTTATATCCATGTACTAAAACCAGACAGTTGCTTTTAAAACATGCTCAAATATATATACTTTGATTTTTAAAAGACACAATGCCAGCATAAAATGCTCCACTATGGAGAACTTGACATGAAGATAATGGCCTCCTTGATGGCCCATATTACAAAAGGGGCTGAATAGTTATTTATCTGAAATAGGAAAGCTGCATTCAGCACTGTAGATCCTGAATTGATCTACAATCAGGACTACATGCTCTCCAAAGTCTCTTGCAACTCTATAAGTGGAAGGAATTCGACACTGTGAGTCCCTGATAATATAGATAGAGTGATGACGTAACTATCACAGCTCTACTACTGATTGTGCACTTCTACTTTTCTGCATTACTGTGTAGGAAAAGGGTCAACCAATTACCAGTTGTTTGAAGTGCATTGAAAGGCTGATAGGATCATAGCTCTTTGTTTTTGTGTTATCTATCTGTGGTATCATTTTGTTTCAAAGAACAGAAGTACTTTGAATACACACAACTGTCTGTGTATTTCATTGTCCAGGATAGGGGGATTTAAATAGTTTCTTCACTGTAAAAAGGCCTGAACAAAGCAGAGCAAAACTCCAAGTTAGATTAACAATGGCTCAATTAGGTGCAGCTCGAATTTACCATATTTACCCAAATCAAATGCTCACCTTTTTTACATAGCCCAAACTGAGGTGCGTATTAGATTTGATGACACTTTAGAAATGAATGCACAAACCCCTCTGCACCGCTACGTCAGGCTGAGGCTGGTGAACTCATCAGCCTCAGTCTGATGGATGGGCTCAGCTTCCCATATGGCATGATTCATGAGGCCTTCAAAACCTCCCCATTGGTTCTGAAGGCCTTGGGAGTGAGGCCTTAGTTGGGAAGCTACCACCCACCTATCAGCCTCAGCCTGATGGAGGGACATGACTTTCCCTTGCCTTTTGGTCATTCTAAGATGAGTAGCAGCACGATGGACAGGCAAGGGGAAACTGCACATTATATTTGACAACGAATCTCCGTTGTGCACCGTCAAAATTGAGATGTGCATTACAATCGGCGCATTACATTTCAGTAAATGCTAATATTTCACTTACCCATCACCCGGGCTGGTGCCATTATACAAAAAACAACAATGTCAAAGGATTTGTAATAACGTTTCTATTCCTATGAGACCAGGAAAAAATCATTCATGTAATAATCTGATATTCAAAATCAGCACCATCCATTCAAGAATATAAAAACCCCATCCATCCTTTATCTACCTACCTACCTACACACACACACACACACACACACACACATATCTTGGTAAGAACCATTTTTATGATATAAAACTCTGATGGGAAGGAAGGTCTTTAGAATGCAAGTAAAATATTTTCCTTTTCAACTGTTTCGTTGTGGAGATGGACAGAATTAGTAGTTTTAACCAGCTTTTGCTTTCAATTTACAAAAACCTACAATGTTTTAGAATTTGGGGTATTTTGATTGTGCTTTTTCTGTATGGCAATGGGTTGGACTTGATGGCCCATGTGGTCTCTTCTAAAACTATGATTCTAAGAATCACACATTATCTCAGGCTTCCTGTTATTTGCAATAGGTCATTCTTATGGCTCTAATATTTCCAAAACAATGGACATGACTTAACATATAAGTTCATTACAATTTCCACTAATGAACATGAGTACAGATAGTCCCCACATTACAAACAATATGGGTTTTTTAGGTTTGTTTTAAAGTCAGAATACCTCCATTTATTAAGTGAAACTCTAGCCAAATATGTGTGTGTGTGTGTGTGTGTGTATTTTGGATAGCATAGGGAAGGATTAACATCCCTGAGATATTTCTTTTGCTGTCTGTGCACCTATTCAGAAGATTTCACCTAACTTTCTATCCTTATGATAATTGGATTTTGAAAAATTAGGCTTGTTGTGGAAACAAAGATTGGTTATAAAGTTTCAGTTGAGACACCTTTTCCCCATAATTCTTGCAGGAGTGAATTTCCATTCCAAGCGGTAGATTTCTATCACTTCCTGTTGTCTTACCCCTGTTTTTAACTATGAATCATTTGTTATTCACATGTTTATAACTTGGGGACTGTCTGTACTGTGTAAATAGTTCATGCACCGGAACAACAAATTGTTGATGCTCTAAGAAAAACATGATAATTTTGTCAGAGCAACTATAGCATGTGTTCTTAAATATCTTGAATATAAACAGGGAATGAAGTCTTACATAAAGAAAACTATTAACCAAATCTTTACCATATGAAAATGGTTTGCTAATCTGTATAACTGATATTTGAAATATTTTTAAAAGCCACTAAGTGGGGTGATAAGAAGCTTCATTATCAGAACAAAAGCAGTTTGAAGTTTCCACAACTGAGGCTTTGTAATATTTTATGTGATAAATGTGCAGACTTTTCTGCGAAAATTACATCATCAGTAACATTGATCTTAATTTCCCTGACTTTCCCATTATGGTCAAATTTCAATTCAAGTAGACAATGGCCTGTGAAAATATAAGACAAGTCACTTTGGCATTTATACATTTTACATTGTTTTTGCTTACAATGCAGCATTTTAAAATTTACATTTGAAAGTATTTTTTTTAACTTTCTTAGTAAAATGTATAAAACAAACCCATACAGAACAAAAAGTGGGTTAGCTGTGAACCAGTTTTCCCCTATGAAGGTTAATAACTTGCTTGTGCCTTCAAGCTATGCTCCCACAATAAAATCTCTCTGTGCTCTGTTTTGATCATCACTGGGTTTAATTTCTTTCAGAACAGGCAAACATAAGGAGTCAAGATAAGACACTGACTTAAAAACTGCTTTGCTAAATTAGGGGAAAGAAGCACATTAATGTTTACTGCATCTCACTGGATGTATCAATGTTATTTATCAGCACTATAACTGCCCTTATTGCCTGCAGCTCCTAAAGTTCTAATCTTGCTAGCACACCTTGAGGTTGGATGACAAATATCACAGGAACTTTCAAGTCAGAAAGCTCAGTCACAGCTAATTTATGGAAAGGATCAAGAGCCAATCTGCAAATTGTGAATACAATGTGGTACAGCCTTATTGGTACTGTACTACTTCAAGAATGCAAATGGAAGAAATGTGTATCTGAATGCTCCTCTCTGCATTAAACAGAAGATTGCTACTGTCTCGGTACACTTTTTTGCTAAGGGCTCTCATGCTTTTAAAATGAGTTGTTTGTTTGTTATCTTGGCATTTGCAATAATACCCAAATGACAGAACAAGCAAAATTCCAAGTGCTTTATTATCAAAAAAAGGGTGACTGCTCTGACAGTACTATATAAAGTCAATTGCAACCTGAAGTAGGCTCTGTATTTTTGAACTATGGAGGCACAGAACTAGAGTAGCGTCAGTATATGCATAGCCCAACTCCTTTGTGCAGTCTCACAACACTATGAAATGGTGACAGGATCATGCACTGTCACAGGGGTGGCAAGACAGACTAATCAAGTCCAGGTAATGAATACTCTTGGGACAAACTGGAGTGCAAAAGTCAGACCTACCCTCTTGAACTGAAGTACTAAACTAAAGCTGGATCTGCCAATCACACACAACTAGCCCCAAGCAGTCTGTGGCAACACAAGAAGCAGCCCTCATTACACAGAAGTAAAACTTGACAGAATTTATATATAGTTGGTCTGGATTCACTTGGCTTGACTGCAGAAATGACAGACCAGAATGAGTGATGTTGCAGCTGCTCATGAGAATCTCTTATCATGCATCCAAACAACCAGTACTGTCAACTGATTGGAGAAACCAGTTCGGAGAAGTATTTATTCTAGTAATGGAGGCTAATAAGATGCTATTTGCTTATAGCTTCCACAAGCCCTAACAAGAATAACAAGAATAACAAAGAGTGTGGTGTTATGATAAGGGACACAATCTAAAAATATTTGGAAGGCCAGTTTCCCACATCTGCTTTGAGTAGATTATGTCCTATGTCCATATATTGAAAGACTATGAAGTTATTTCATCCTCGAAGTGAGCAGTAAGCGATATATCACAGAGCCCTAAAGCTAAAGACAATGATAATGGAAATTATGCCATCTTAAAAACCAAAAGAAAGGTAGGTAAGTTGTCAAAACACATCTCTGCCTTAGAACCAGGTAAACTCTAGCCTCCACTACCTCAGTCAAGACAACATAAGGATGGGGAAAGAGGTGTAATCTAATATCTGGAGGAGCAATGGATGACTACCCATGTTCTACGGGAAATTCTTTCATGTTATATACCCATTTCAAAATAGGATGTCCAAAAATTACCGTATATTCCAGTGTATAAGACGACTGGGCGTATAAGATGACCTTCCAACTTTTACAGTTAAAATTCATTTTGGGATATACTCGCCATATAAGACCACCCCTCTTCCAATGCACACCAAACAAAATGTCACCTTCAGCTGCTTCCCCGCCTCCCTTGCCATCCCCGAGCAAGCCTGAAGAGGAGGAGCGAGGGAGGAGGAGGTGAGGAGCATGAGGCTGCCTTACCTTAAAGAACAGCTGGGGGATGGTGGCCTGCTGGGAGAAGCTCTGAGAAAGTTGAAGCCGGGGAGAGGATGCGGGGCATGGCGCGACCTGGCTCCGCCCCCTCCCTCTGGCTTCAACTCTCCCAGAGCTTCTCCAGCCTTGAGGGGGCAGTGCCAAGCCAGCATTGTGCTGGCTCTGCCACCGCTGACTTGGCACTGCCCCCTCAAAGCTGGAGAAGCTGTGGGAGAGTTGAAGCCGGGGGGAGGGTGCGGGGCATGGCACGGCCTGGCTCCGCCCCCTCCCCTGGCTTTGGCACTCCCAGAAGCTGCTCCTAGCAGGCCACCATTCCCCAGCCATTCTTTAAGGTAACACGGCCTCACGATCCTCCTCCTCAGGCTCCTCCTCCTCCTCCTCAGGCTGCGCCACTCGGGATGGCAAGGAAGGCAGCCAGCTGCCCACCAGCTGGAGCAGGTTTCGGCTTCCACAGCAGCTGAAGCAGAGACCAAAGGGACCCCGCAATATAAGACGACTCCCCATTTTGGAAATTATTTTTAGGGGTTCAAAAGTCATCTTGTAGCCTGGAATATACGTTAAGTATAAATTGCATTAACTACAGTAATTTCATCATAAATGACTATATATGAAACCGGAATTTCCAAAGTACTGCATGAAAATCACGAAAGTGTGTGTGCAGCAGCTACTGTATCAATTCTGTATCATTCGCTTTACCAATTTCTTTGATTGAAATAGGAAGACATACCCAGCTTGGAAACCAAAGTCATTATGTTCTTCTTCCACACCACTGCTGTCGCTCTGCACTTCAGGTTCTGGTTCTTCTTTTCCTGGAAGGGTCTCCCAACTTTCATCACTGGAGGACTGCTCTTTGACAGTCACAGCAAAATAGCATGGCAGAGATGCAGACCATTCACCATCACTGCATTCAGAGCTGTAATTTAAGACAAACCACTGTATTTAAAATGGTGGCATATTTTAATCAAAGTCAGGAATATGGTTGTGAACAACCATGCTACAGTTTTAAGCTTCACTGCCTAAAAATTGAAAGAATAAAGCTATTTTTAAATTTTTCTATTAGAATCAATAGAATTTGAACACACTCATATGTGTCTATAAGGTTTACTATTTCTTTTTGTGTGGCAATAGAAAATAATTTCCCACTGCAAAACACGTAGCCTGCCCCATTACACATGATCAACTTCCCCCATTAGAGGAGAAGTACTCTAAATTCATAGCAATATCTCCCCATTAGAGGGCAAACTGAAAGCTCCTGGGTCCCTTTAACTGAATTTTTTAAAAAATCTTACATTCTATCCAATAAATGTTTTTTCAACTCCATATTGTGCTTTTCAGATACTTACTAAAGGACTTTGTCTTGGCTACTCAGATTTTGCTAACTTCCAAACTAGTCTACTACAGTACAGTTTATGAGAGACTGTCTTCATAAAAAGCTTCAGGGTTGTTGTAGGTTTTTCGGCTCTAGAAGCATTCTCTCCTGACATTTCGCCTGCATCTGTGGCAGGAATCCTCAGAGGTTGTGAGGACCTCACAACCTCTGAAGATACCTGCCACAGATGCAGGCGAAATGTCAGAGAATGCTTCTAGGACATGGCCATACAGCCCGAAAAACCTACAACCCAGTGATTCCGACTATGAAAGCCTTTGGCAATACTTTGAAGTTTCATTGTTCTGAAGTACTGTAGGTCACTCAGACTTTGGAATGGCATCCACAGAGTACACTTTCCACTCCCTATTTGCTTCCAAACACAATTCAAATGGCTGATTTGGCCTTTAAAGGGCTGAAGTCTATGGGGAGGTTACTCCAACATGAAGATCAGCCTCTGTTCTAACTGTCATCCCATGATGAAAATGAGCAAATGACAGTGGTGCCATTCCTTGGGAATATTCTCACAGTCACATTCTGTCAAGACATCTTTTTGAATATATTTTGTTCAGAAAGCAAATTAAACATTTATTTTAGCAAGCTTTCCATCAGTAACTTTGGATTTTACTGCTGTCCAATTATACTGTGATTCATACCTTGTTAGTGAATTGTTCATTTACATGTTATTTTATTATTTAAAATTATTATTAACCATTACAAACAATCAGCACCTCTGGATATAAACACATTGGGGTATTTTAATGTTTTAACTGCTGATCAATTCTTACATCTGTGGCAAAAACACTGTGTGAGAATTTCCAATATTATTTCCCAAATTTAAAAAACCTGGTCCATTAAATCAAAGGAGGTAATTCTCCACAACTTGTACATTATACTAAATGCTCTTTGGCATTTACACAGGAGCTGGAACAAAATAAATAAACACATGCTGTTTGGAAGGTACCGTCTTAAAGAGAAGGCTTAACCATTGGAGACTAGTGGAAAGTTTAGAATTGGACAAAGAAAATGTGAAAATTCTCTTTATCCTTATATTCATGGCTATTTTGTTTAAAGGCATTTAAACTAAGAATGATGTGTTGCATCCTAATGGAGTTTCTGGCACTCTATTGTATTCCACTGTCTCAACAGCACAGAAGATAAATATGATGAAATACTTCCATCTGTTCTTTATTCCCACTTGCAATGTAGCACACGTTTGTAACATTAAAGTTATTCAATTACAACAAAATTCAGAGGAATGAACACACAGGGAACTGAGAGTCGGAGAGAACAAACATCAAGTCTAGTAGTTCTTGAATACAATTTCTGCTCACAAAAAAGCAGCATTAGGACTTCAGAATGGCCTTCTTCTGTGTTACCATCCTAGTATTCACTATCTATCCCAATTAGTGATGAATTTACAAAGAGGGCCTCTTTATACAATTCCAGCACAATTTAATTACATTTTAAGTCAACCTCCTTCACTTAATTACATTGCACAGCAACACCTTGTTAACACTGACAAAATGATTAACAGTTAAGTTGGCATGCTGCCAAATTAAAGTACCATTTTGGATTGTCTATTATTATTTCTTCTTTTATGGTATTTGAACAAACTGTCTTTGTAGAATGAACAAGGCAGAAAAACATTTATGGTTATAGTGAATGTATGCATGCACCCATGTGTGTGTGTATGGATGCACACACACACAGGGTGCTTCTCATTCAAGTACAGGCTTCATATTTCCTAGAGAACAGGCTTTTTGTATCTTAACATTAGAATGTTATGGAGTACGCTTATTATGTCCCTTCAAGTTTCTGACGTATGGAGATCCTGTAACGAACCTACAATGGGGTTTTCTTGGAAATATTTGTTCAGATGGAGTTTCTCTTTTGACTTCCTCGGAGGCTTTGAGAGAGCCCACCCACTGGGTTTCTATGGCTGGGCTGGAATTCAACCTTGGTCTCCAGAGCTGTACTCTAATACTGGAACCATTTTCATACACTGCCTCTCTGTAGTCCTCTAGGTGGTATATTTGATATATTAGAAAATGTCAACCATTTCCACTACCTTGGTAGCCACCTCTCCACAAAAGTCAACATTGACACTGAAATACAACACAACCCGAGCTCTGTGGATGCAGCATTTTTCTGAATGAAGCAGAGTGCTTGAGGACCGGGACATCTGTAGAGAGACCAAGGTGCTTGTTCATAAAGCTATTGTCCTCCCAACCCTGCTATACGCCTGTGAAATGTGGACTGTCTACAATTGGAACGATTCCATCAGTGTTGCCTCCGAAAAATCCTGCAAATCACTTAGGAAGACAGGCAGACAAATGTCAGTGTGCTGGAAGAAGCAAAGACCACCAGCATTGACGTGATGCTCCTATGCCATCAACTCCATTAGACTGGAAACATTGTCCGAATGCCCGATCACCGTCTCCCAACTCAAGAATGGGAAACGTAACGTTGGTGGACAGAAAAGAGATTTAAAGATGGGCTTAAAGCTAACCTTAAAAACTGTAGCATACACACCAAAAACTGGGAAGCCCTGGCCCTTGAGTGCTCTAACTGGAGGTCAGCTATGGCTAGCAGTGGTGCAGAATTCGAAGAGGCACAAATGGAAGGCGAAAGGGAGAAACTTTGATTTATTTTTTAAAATTAAACTTCTAAACGCATATCTGGGCTCTACTAAAGATGACTACCATTGGTCAATATGGGGGATGCATACTCAGTTTCACCTCCAACAATGAAAAAATAAATCTCTCACCCATAATAACTTGTTTCTAAAATTTTAATTATTTGTGATTATGCGAACAATGGTAACCAATTAGTTGGATAAATGCTAAATAGGATGAAAGAGAAAGGAGCTGTGGTGAAGCCTAACACTAGGTTCAAGGGAAAATGTTGTAACTCATTACTCCCTTTCCAAGAGGTATGAGCTCGGTAAAGACATATTTATTTGGGAATGTGTTTTTGTGTGACATATGCTGGTGTACAGAGATACCAAGTATGTCTATGTGTTGTGTGTGCAGCCATAACCATCTGCTAAAGAGGAGAAAGCATAACAGATGAAGTCTCCCATTCTCTTGAAAACAGTCTACCTGTTCTTCGATATGAAATATATTTTTAAAGAAAACGTATTGTGTAGGGTTAAACCTTTAGCCTTTATCTACTTCATAGATTGAACCCTAAAAGTTGCAATTTGTCTTAGATCAATCTCAGTTTTAACCAACATCTACAATTAATAAATTCATTAAATGCCTCAATAACATTAGTGCAATTCCAGTAACTACATTAACCAAGTATCCAGAAAAAGCCAGACAAGCTTAGAAAAGATATTCAGATAGTCCAGACTACACTTGGCTACTACCGATACAAAGCCTCTATCTTCATGTTTATTTCAAAACATGGTTCAATTATCTTTTATGATTTATGACGACTAAGGGCTGAAACAGTATGAGAAACACTGTATGTTCAAGATTTTTTTTTTTAAAAAAAGTTGGCTCAACTTCTGTCATGTTAAAACAGTATGGTACAGGCATGAGAAAACTAAGGCCTGTGGGCCATACATGACCCTCTGGGTGCTTTTGTCCGGTCCCCCAAATTTTTCACGTCCTCTGGGCATAAGGAAGTGGGGTCCCACTGCATCCTTATGCCGAAAGAACGGGGGAGGAAAGCATGGGACAGCTGGGAGTCCTCTAGGCAAGCAGCCCCGTCCTCATGCTGGGAGCACAGTTCGGGGGAGGAGACAGGTAGTGACCGAGGGGACTCCAAAGCCCATTCAGTTGCCGCTTGCCTCACCCTTCTCCCGGCACCAGGACAAGGAAAGGCCCTGTCCTGATGCCAGGAGAAGCACTAAATGCATTTTAATTCCTATCAAATAAAAACGGTATCAAGTAGGGATACATCTACATTGCAGAATTAATGGAGTTTGACAGTACTTTAACTGACATGGCTTAAAGCTATGGAGTCCTGGGACCCCTAATTTAGTGAGGCACTAGAACTCATTGACAGAGAAAGACCTTGTAAAAACCACAACTTCCATGATTCCTTAGCATTGAGCCATTCCAGATAGTGGTGTCAAACTGCATTAATTCTACACTGTGTATGCAACCTAGGACCAAGGACCTACACCAAAATCTAGAAGAGGCAATTTTACCTTCTCTTTATATATTCATATTGTTGTCAATTTTATCTACGCATATTATTTGCTAGTTGTTCAATGCGGAAAATGAAATTTAAATCTCACCTGTCTTCATCTTTGTTGGAGCTAGATAGATTTCTGCCACAATCTTCGAATTCATCCCAGAAAGCATTGTCATCTACTTTACTTTGGTCTTGAAGAGTTATGCTGTGTTTTCTTAGTTCACTTTTTATTTTCTTTTGAGCTTCTTCATAGTCTCTTGGATCAAAAAACATACTAGAATGGCTTTTTTCTTTGCTGTGCTTCAAGACACATTCTGCACTACGCTGGTGGACATCCATAGACTCACTCCATCTTTTACTGCTATTTTTTTCTTCCTCTTCACTTGTAAGAGACTGTTTTCTGTCCAATGGACCTACAGGATTTTGTTTTCTAATTTTGGGTCTTACAACCAGTTCAGATGAATTCCCCTGATCTGTCTTTGTACTGGTGGTACTCAATGTATTGCAAACTGCTACTTGTGTCCTAATTGTAGGATCTGCTGCACTTTTTTGCTGTTCCAAGTCACAAGCAGTAATGAAATTACCTTTTACAAGAGAATCTTCTTCACTAGATGGTTTCACAAGTGCCTTGTTTTGGTGAACAGTATCTGATTCTACAACAGAATGTCTCTTAAAAGGCACTGGTCTTAAGTCTTCAAAACTTTTACTTGAAGCATTATGACTGAAATTGTTCAGGTGTGAATGCATATCACAGAACGAGTCTACTTCCTTCTCCAACTCAGAAAGCATGTTATCCAATGTCTCTTGAAACATCCCGGTTTCTTCTTTAGCTACTGAAAGATCATTTTGGTCACTCTCTTCCTCTCCATCACTGCTATCCGGCTCATAAGAGTCAATGTTTACAAAAGAAATTCCATTTTGGCCATTAAGGTTATTGTGCTCTCCAGAAGCGTACTCTGCACAGTCATTAGAATTCACATTGTTACACACTGTTTGGTTGTTTCCCAAATTGTAGTGTACTGGAGAAAATGTCGGAGTATCCATTGCTTGGCTTGGTTTGGCTTGACTAACAGGACCTTCTGATCCAACATTTGCTAACAATGGAACATCTGCCAAAGCAGAACATACCTGGACCAGTGGACTGGAACCTTTATATAGAAGTGTAAAAAAAAGCATATATTGGAACAATCAGACTAATTATAAAATTATATATAAACACATACTAATAGCAAAACGAGAATTTGTTAATGTTCAACCCATATGTGGCTACACTTCATTTAAACATTTTCAAATGAGTTCACAGCAAATATCAGAATTTTAATAAACATTTGAAAAATATTCATTGCCAGAACTGAAATGTGCAGGTAATATAGAACACATGTTTAGAAATACTGTGTGCTGGAATAAAAAAATAAATAAAAAGCATTTGTTTCTAGAAGTAACTTGCAGGTCTACTTGAACGTTGTTCTAGCACTTGAGACACAACACTGATGTCACTATGTGCTGAGTACTTGTATAAGAACGCACACAATGTGTTTGATTTGGCAATATGGTTATTATATAATGGTTATAAGGGCCCTTCCGCACAGCCATATAACCCAGAATAGCAAGGCAGAAAATACCACAATATCTACTTTGAACTGGGTTATCTGAGTCCACACTGCCATATAGAATCATAGAATCACAGAGTTGGAAGAGACCTCGTGGGCCATCCAGTCCCCCCCTTGCCATATATTCCAATTGAAAGCGGAAAATGTGGTATTTTATTCAGCTGTGTGGAAGGGACCTAAGTCAGCATGCAATATTCATAAACCAGAAGTATTACTTAGCTACTTCATCTGATTAAAGGAAACATTTTTTATATTAGGTTTTTTTCCACCAGAAAAAGAATTCAATATTTTTCATCAATATTTAATATTAAGCAAAATCACATAATAAATTATTTGCATATTCAAGGCAATGCATCCTTCAGTATACAAGCCTCTAAGGCAAGATGTGTTTCTCTCACCATATGGTTTTAGAATTTCCTTCCTCAGTTAAGCTCCCATTTTTATTTTCAGAAATAATTATGAATGGGAGGCATGATTGATGCACTGGGCACTTACCACGAAGATTCATTCTAGAATGAAGTAAAGGAGTTATCCACTAAAGGGTTAAATGGCATTTCCAATTCCTGAAGTAGGAAGCGCTCAGGCTCCATCACGAGGCTGGTTTATGGTTTTATGATGGCTTATGTATGGTTTTTAATACTATTGTTTTAATTATGATATGTTTATTTTGTGATTTTATTGTAATTGTTGAAATAGCATCTTAATGGGGCTCAATGTAAGCCGTCCTGAGTCCCCCTTCGGGGGTTGAGAAGTGACGGGATAGAAATACGGCAAATAAATAATAAATAATTCTAGTTCTTCCATAACCAGAACAGAAAGACAAAACCAAATCCTGGAAAAATATACCTATAACTATAGAAGACATGCGAGAAAGACTGAATAAATAACACCATAGGCTTGGTGTGGTTGTCTCCTCTGCTACCGTCTTGAATAAGCCTTTAAGTACCCAATGTATCATTCTCAGATAACAGAAAGGAACCATCAGAGCCAAAAAAAAAAAAAGGAACCAGGAGGAACCAGTATGGTGGTTAATTTCTAGTCTAATACATCTGTTGAGAAACCTGTTTTCCAAATGCTGCTTCAGCTGAGTGTATTGTAAAAAAATATGGAATCTCCAAGGTTGTAGTTCTGAACATTTCACAGACAATGGTAGAGACGGCTGCTGAGATGACTTTAGTTGTAATAGAATGAGTACTAACTTGAAAGGAATTTGGCATGCTAGCTACATCATAAGCTGCAAAAATGCATGTTTTCAACCACCATGCCAGGCACTGGAGGAATTTTTGAAGTGCTGGAAGAACACAAGGGGCCATTATTCTAAGACAGATATTTAATGCCCAATGTACGTGGCGTGCAGCTTATGGCCATTTCTCTCTGCAGGATGAGAAGAGTAAGAATGCGGAACACTGAACTGAACTTAGGGACAAAGGTAAGGACTATTCTGAGACACAGTGTATCTTCAAGGGAGTGGGGAAGGAAATAACTTTTAGAAAAAATGGTTATAGGAAAGGAACTGCTGGAAACCTGGGAAATCAAATGCGTACTCTCCCAAGAAACACTTCCCATGCAGGTGATTTTAAGATGAACCTGCCTAATTTTGGACGCACTGAGGTCTATCACCTATCTTTTCAGCATACTGAACATTCAGCCAGTATCTAATTCTGCTTATAAGAATTCCTTAAATTACTTTAAACCTAGCAGTTGTAACTCATCTGTGTTTGCACTAGCTGGTAAAGGCTATCCACATGGCCTCATGGAGATGCACCAAGAGCTGTGTCAATTGACCAAGATGAACATCCTTTAGGTAGATGTCATTCATCTGGTTGTTAAATAAAGAAAGCTTTGATTGAGATGAAACATCAGCACTTGTGACAAGAGATCACTTTCCGTAGCTAAGTGATTAATTTCTGAGAACCAAAGTCTGTGAGTCTAGTGAAGAGCTACTAGGATTAGCAAGAATTCTCTTGGTGGTTCTTGAGCAGGATCATGAATATAACAGAGAAGGTATATTGTAATCCAGGAAGCCAGGGAACTGAGACCAAGGGAGCAAGCAAGAGGAAAGAGACAAAAGAAAATCTTGATCTTTAGAAATGTGATGTGATCCACCTCCATATGATACTATCTGGGAGAAGACAGCCTGATCTACGATCCACTTTCCCAGGTATTCCAAAGTTTTGCAGAAGAACTCTGCCCAGTGACCAAAATTCTTTCAATGTTTTGGATCTAACATGTTACAGGCAGTCCTCAAGTTACAAACAAGATCGGTTCAGAATGTTTTTTAAGTTGAATTTGTATGTAAGTCGGAACAGGTACTTTTGAAATTGTAACTTCAGCCAAATATTTATATAATTTTGGTTTGGGAAAGTGTAGGGAATACTCCTATGACATTAGCTTAGCTGTCTGTGTCCCCATTCAGAAAATTTCATCTCACTTTCTGTCCCTGTGATAATTGGATTTTGAAAACTGTGGTCTATTGTGGAAACATGGATTAATGATAAAAATTTCAGTGGAGGCATCTTTCCCCATGGTAACTCTCTAAGGAGTGGATTTACCTTCCAAGGGGTAGCTTTCTCTCATTTCCTGTTGTCTCACCCATTCTTAACTAGGAGTTGTTTGTAAGTCAGATGTTTGTAACTTGGGGACTGCCTGTATTTCTCCACCCACCAGAGGTGTTAAATTGCCTTTTGAAAAAGTAGCCTGAAGCTCAAGACTCCCTTAGTTTTATTCACCATACTGTTTGTATACATTACTGCATAGCTGGTCTAAAACAGAGATTGGTAGGGCCAGACTAATGGCCCTAAGTTACAACCAATTTATGCAGTTCTGTGCCTTCAGGATTGACCAGGTGTCTGGGCTTGTCTACCCGTGACCATGCTTTCCACAATCTTAAAGGCATGCAATGGTCACAAACAGCAACTTTTAGAGAAATGCCTTTCATTGGGTTACTTGAGTTCAGTCACAATGAAAAACAGTAGCAACAAGTTAAGATGCCTTCAGGATGGTATGTCATTCTGAAGGAATATAGAAGTAAAATCAGGGCTATGGAAAAGATTAGGTATAAAAAAGGTTATGATGAAGAAATACGCTAAAATCATGCCAGCCAATAGTACTTCCTGATTTTGCTCACCCTCTTTAGAAGGGCCTCATCTCTATGAGCATTCTGGAACGAGAAAAATGCCCATTTTAAATTATTCAAAAACTATGTTGTTTAGGCATAACTCTAACACATATGGATGGAAGACTTTCTACAAGTGTTACTAAGTGGGGGTTTTCTGGGCCCTTGAGAGGCATGCAGCTCCCACAATGAGGTTATCAAGGGACCAGGTCATACAGGGGTTCCTTCCAGATAAAAATGGGCATAAATTGAAACAAGCATTGTGGAACCATGAAGAAAACTGGACACACATCTTGCTCACATTCATGAAACAGCATTATCTCTACTACTGTAATCTGCAACAACTATGATATGACAATCATATTTTCCCTGTTATAGTGGACCTTGAGATTGTCTTGAGATTGTCTTGACATAATATTTCTCTGGAGACACTGAATACATAGGAAAGTCATAAGGCAATCTAAGTCAAAGCTTTCCTGGTTGGAAGGAAGAGAGCTTTCTTCTCACTTAGGAGTGGTCAAGAGCCAGACACCCCTGACATTTGTTTCATATGGGACAAGGACCTGGAATGGCAGGAAAATCCTTATCTGGACTGGGAATTGGTTCATTAACCTAATTCCAACTAGACCAAAAGCAGTGAAAACGTCTGGATCTATATATGCACTTAAGAGAAAAGTTATGGCTTTCATACTATATTAACCCTATTATCTTGCAGAGAAGCACTCTATTTGAAATAGAGAAACTGACCAAAGATCTGTGGGAATTGAATTTTACTAAATATGTTGACTCCTTGTTCAATAAAGAGCTATTATTCCACCATTTGAATGTTCTGCTCCTGTATCTCATCAAACTCAACATATGCCAAGGAGACCAAATGCAGGATATGCCAAATTTCTTCTGGGGCAATCAGTGGTATAGCAAGGATCAATTACCCAAAAACGAATGGGTCACTGAGGGAGAAGGAAAAAGAAACATGCAACTTGGCAGCTCCCCAGAGACAGCAATTATGGGAAACTGAAGCACTCTTAACATGCAACATGACTGCCTTTTCTCTGGAAGATATGGAGGCATCTTGCAGGATTTTAGAATACATGAAAGCTTTACTCACTCTGGTACAGCGAGGAAAGAAATAATTTGGAAAAGAAGGGCTCTCCTATAGACTAACACCCCATCTCCTATGAAAAGAATCCCAGAAAAAAATAGGTTTATTTCTTCTTTTCTTTGACTTACACACACACGTATGCTAGCAAGGTGAACTAAGAAGCAAAATCAAACTGGAAAACTCAGACTGAAGAAGAACAAAACTATTTCATCTGAGCACAGAAAAACACTGGGGGAGATCAGCTTGACTCCCACATGGCATGAGCAGTAATGGAACTTAACTCATTAGTAGACAGTCCTGTTCTGCAATCTAAGAACTCTACTTCTTTAACATCTCTTGAAGATACAGCTTTTTTTGGTTTCAATCACTGACTATTTTATTCCTTTACTGTGACATTTATTTTATATGTTGTGAGCCACTAAGAAATCCTTTGATTAGATGTATATGCATGAAATAAATTAAAGGCTAGATGTATATGCATTAAATACACATGACTCAGTACTTCCTATGATATTGATAAAATACTATAGTAGTGTGACTTATGCATTTTACTTGGGGATAATTTGATTTTTAAAAGCTACTTTTTGCTTGTATTTTTCATAACACTTAAAAATGAGTTCAGGAAAAAAGATATAAACACTGACTCAGATGTCTTCAGAACAGGGAAAATCAAGGGCATGATGGTGATGATTCTGAAAGGTGACTAAACAGAGGCTACTGGATACAATAACTGAAACAAAGCTTGAAATAGCAATGAACAGAAGGCTATTAACAGCAGGCCAACAATACAAAGTAGGGTAGATAAATGCCTAAAGCTGTGGGATATGGGCGCATGCAATATGTTCTCAATGCATTCTACTGTTTAAATGCATAAGAAAACAAATATTTCATTAGTGGCCTACTTCTGTGATCAACCACGATGCATACCACTATCATTTTACTTTAAAAGTGAAACAAGTAAACCTAGGACTAAGTTTTGAATCACATCTTACCAATTACAATATATGCCAATTAAGATATATATGCCCTTCTAGATATTTTTTAAAGGCAAAAAATGCAATCAATATTATGTGAAATTCGCAACTTTCCATCCTTCTGTGCCATTCAGTTGTACCTGCTCATTCTTATTTTTTTCAAATGACTTTCCTAAAGATAAGAGTTCAATTTGTAATTATGTGACACGCACACAAAGAATTTTCTCTTTGAACGTCATCCAGTTCTAATCCTTCACATTCGCTGCTGTGTTGGTTTGAGTTTCTCTCTTGATTCGCCAGAGATGGTCTAAAACTAACATAGGCATGTCTTCTTCCATATCTTCTGCCTGTAATAGTCTGATATCCTCCTGCTGGTTTTGGCCATGTGGGCTTTCCAGCTTCCTGACCCATTGCTGTAAGACACAAAGACAACAAAATGAATTCTAAATACATTTTTAAACAAAAACCAACAACAAATGAAAATATATTTTAAAATGCTATTTAGATACTATGGTGGGTTATGGTATAAAGCAACACGTATGAAGATAAACAAAATGTTTATTCTCATCATACTAACAATATTGATCTGAACATCAACTTTTATCTTTTTTAAATTATTGAATAAAATGTAAAAGAAATATCAGTTGGCTAAAATACAGTTCCCTCTCTTAATGCTAATAGCCTTTGACCAACAACATTCACATAACAAATACCTGACAAAAGAAGCAGAAAAGAAATCTTTGTAGAAATGCAACATCTAAATGAGGAATTACTATGATCTACACAATCTGAATTTATCTTGGGCTTTTACAGATAGCAGCTTTCCCCACAGTTGTTTTTGCAATACAGCACTAAGTTAGAAATGGAGGGACAAAAGCACAAAAAAGACCAAATACCTCCAGGTGAGTGTGTGAGAGAAGACTAACAGTAATCTCATACGTCCCTAGATATCAGCCAGGAACCTTACAACTTTCCAACATTTTAACATTTTAAGTTTCCCCACACCCAGGCTTTCCCAGGCTTCACAATTTTAGCAACATGGGAGCCTTGTAGGGTAATCCAATTTTGGGGAGGAGAGAACAAATGGGGAAAAGTGTGTGTTCAATTATGTACCATATGAACTCAAGCTTGGTGGTCAGTTTCATAAGAGGACAGAGCTATCTCAATCTTAAAACATTGGATTAAATTAACCCGGAATTCAGACTCCACTTCTACCTGTTGAGCAGCATCTTTGACAAGCAACCTTGCTTTTTACAATTTCCCATTCTATGAAATAGGTTTAATGACCTGCTGTACCACTGCCAGATATTTGTCATGCATATCTCCACAGCAGACATTTTGTGACAATGCCTTTGAAATACTCTCAAATCCCAAATAAATTGACTGGCTCCAAAAGTGGAGTTCCCTGACCTACCAACTCCTTGTTTAAATATTAACTGAATCCTTTTGGAGCTGGAATTTTCTAGCAGAATCAATGTATTTGGTTAAATACTCTTTCCACAAGTGCTTTGTACATCCATACTGCATATTACATCTATTCACATGTGAAGTAGCCATGAGAAGTTCAGAAGTGTTTTCTCCCACATTTTCATTAAATAGAATTTGTTCAGTAATTCAAAGCTGACAAAGTCTATGGTTAATATTTCTTTCTCCAGTGTATCTTTTCCACAAAGTATGAAGTTGAGTATTTTGAAGCTAACAAAGTAATAATTTTTAAAAGATCCAAAAAATCTGGGTTGATTTATTCACGGGTAATGTAAGAAAACTACTGTAGCTGTTATCCAATTCTCAGAGTAGACTGGCAAAAGTAGAAAACTTTGTCCTGGCTAGGACAACATAAAAGAAACACTGACCCCCTTTACTCTATCCACCGTGGCATTTTTTGAATATCTAGGTGGGAAAATATAAGCCTTTTGAATGACTAAATGGAAAAAAGCAGCAGTGGCTAATTCTTTGTCATTGTTTTTCTTTTCTTTATACTTTGTCACATGCCTCTGGTTTTAACCTTGACCTATCTATAAGTTATATCAAAATTCTGAATTATGTCCCCTCAAACCTGCCTTCAACATCTGTATGAGGTCAACTTGTAAACAAGTATATACAGTATCTTCTCCTTATTTTATTATTGGGGCAGAAATGTAATATAGTCATCTCTCCGCATTTTTAAATTTGCTTTGAGAATTTGATTATTCACAGAATTGAGCAATAAGTTCCCTCTAGGAATTTGTAAGTCTTCTAGAATGAACCTATGGTCAACTTCTCATGAAAGAAAAGTTCCACTGGAGAACCTAGCAATTTCTAGAGAGAGCATTTATATAGGCATTTGTAGGTCCTCCAGCATGATTCTATGGTCAGCTTCCACTGGACCGGAGGGTCTATAGATTCCTAGAGAGGTGTTCTCGAAGGTTAAAATGGTTTTTTTTGTTTGCAGTTTTTCCATTTTTAGGAGGGTCCTAAGTCCCTAACCCCATTGAATTTGGAAGGTTTGTGGCACTGCAAAACAAATGGGATAATAACAAAATACAAATAATGAATAATATATAATATTTCTTCCCAACCCCTTTACCTCTCTCTCTCTGCTCTTAATTATGGCTCCAGGTCCAAGATCAGTTTGCTCTGTGATGATGCTTCCTTCCCTGACAGACAGATAGTACCATACCTCAAGCAGCAAGATGCCTCCCAACATTTCAACAAACTGAACATTTCAACATTTCTTTCTGTCTTCTCAGTCATAGCCTATGGCTTACGGTTGGTGAAGTTCTGTAACTGATACCTATCCTACTCCTTTCCTGGTCCACACTTCCTTATGAGGATACAATTGCACATTCCTGCAATTTCTGCATCCAAAAAAAGGATGGAAAACAGAAACAATAATGCAAGCGAGGACCCCATAACCAGATATCACATGGGTAAATAATAACCATGAGTGAAGCACTGCTTTCTTTAATATGAAAACTTGGTACTATAAAATTGCAAATGTGGGTTGCAAGAAATCTATTTTACTATTTAAACTTGCATTGCATCAAAAGGTAATTCATGTCTACTGCAGTTCCTACAGCTACCTATGATTTCTTTAAGTTAGGAGTAGATCTTTTTTTAACTCTTAGTCGTTTTACTCATTTTTTAAAATTACATATTTAGTGGTTTAAAAATTCTTATACATGCTATTTCCCCATAACAGATTTGTAAAGCAGAAATATGTATGTCTTGACTCCTATAATAGGTTCATTCTCTAGCTCTATTACATACTTGTTATTTACCTCTGCTTCCTCTTATTTACTCTTCACACAGTGCTGATCCTTCACTCCAGACCAGCCAGTTACAATACTTATTTCCAAAATGCCATTGTTTATATTACAGGTTTGTTCCCCTTATCTTCTATATATACACATTCTATAAATTTTCCCAATATCTTTCCAAAATCACCCTTTTTCAGTAACCCTCTTTTAATCTTAATATTACATGTACATTTATTGTTTATTGCAATATCCCCGATCAAGTCAGGAGTAGATTTAATCAGCCTATTAGCCTTCCGTGCCAAGTTCAAAGATGGGAGACAGGAAAACTAACAAATTTAGATCATTAGCTATGACTGAAATTGAGACCTGTCTTTCTCATTTAAGGCCAATGAATCCAACATTCATTCTTGCAGAAGCTAGCATGATATCTCTTCACAAGATCCAGCAGAAATTGAGATCTCATTTCTTTTTTCAGCATGTGGTGTTCAAAAACTGTATGTGTCTATGGACATTTTTTAAAAAATCAACAAGCTATTTTGATAACTGTCATTGACAAAAAAAACCTAATTCATTTAAGCCTGGGTAGGTACCATGGTTTCTACTGGAAATTATGAAAAACAATGATAATAATGTCTAATGATCCGGATTTAAAGGAGTTGTAATCTAAAAATCTTAAGAAGGTGCAAATATACCTGGTTCTAAGTCATTTAAACAAGATGTTCTCATCCTATTTTATAGAAACATAGTTAATAGTTGTACTGTAGAATATAAAATATTGGTGTCTGCATTTTGCCAGAAAGATATCTGCAAGAGCTGCTTAAGCTGTCTGCAGCATAGTTGCCTTATAATTTTAAATATATTATCTGTTAGGCTTCAAAATGTATTTAAGCAGTCTACAGTGTTTTAAAAGAAATTTAAAATTAGGTCCTGCCTGCAGGCTTATAATCTTTCCCTCCTTTCAGAGCTCTTGTATGTAATACAAGCTTCCTTTCCCTTTTATCTGCACCATTTAGACTATGCTACAGTAAGTTTTCCCTTGTGATCTGTATGCCGGGTTTACCATATGTCACCCTCAATCTTAAACAGCTACTTTAAAAGAAATCACAAATGACTAACACAGAGCAGGAAAGTACTATGTGTAACACAGAGCAGGAAAGTACAGTGATACTATGCAAATTATCTTTGCTAAATTTCTGATAGGCATTTAAAGTATTTAATTAAAATTAAATAGAAAAAGGTGTCCCTCTGAAATGTCTTATCACACTTTAGATTTTCCAGGAATTCTCAGAATTCAATATTCAAATGCCATGACACCATCAGTTTATATGAAGGTAGTTCTATATACGGTGGGACTAAATGCGTAGCAGCAGTGACTATAATAAAAGATCAGATGAACACGCTAAAATAGGAGCAATCATGGAGCCCTGGCACCTGAAATGGCCTTTGATTATAGAAATTATTGGGTTTTATATATGAAAAACTCTTTCCACCAATCTTCCAAAATCTATTCTAAGCAAAGGTCTGCTGATGTCAGAATACCTACTGCAATTTGGCAGGGTCTTGTTAGGAATTATTTCAATCTGATCCATATTTTCCCAGTAGCTTTCTTTCTGCCATGTCCTCAGCTCATCTGCTCTAGCCTTTTATTTGTCCATGAAACCTGTGTGATGCAAATCACATTACTTTAATTAGTTTTTAAAAAAACTTGTCCATATTACTTAAGTCTAGTAAGGAAGCAACATATATACATCTAAGGGATTTACTTATTTCTTTCAGCCACAGACTTATCAGAATTGCTGAAGTCTACATTTTTTTTACTAACAAAACCTCAAAATCTGTTCTGATTTCTTGCAATCAATCTTTTCAGTCTATGATTTTAAAGCTGATTAACTTTGTCATTTAAAAGAATTCAACAGCAACAACTCTGTATATTCAGGATATTTATTTTTTACTTATTTATTTAATGTATTTATATACCGCCTTTCTCATCCCTGGGAGGACACAAGGCGGTTTACAACATACTAATGGCAAAAATTCAATGCCAACATACAGTAAAACCAAGAAATAATAATTCATATGTATGTATGTATATGTATGTGTGTGTTTACACCCTTTGTTTGATCCATTTTTATTCTACCTCAAGCTGTGGGGAGAACAAATAAATTTTGTTGTTATTTAACCCATTTAGGAATTCAAATTATTAATTAAGCAATATCATGTAATAAAGGTTTATAGTTCTGTAATTCAAACCACTGTATAGTCCACTGAAAGTTGTTACTTAGCAAGTAGATAAGTAGTGAGAAGAACAAAAACAGAACAGTTTCTAGTTTCCTGGCTCCTTTTCCAAGAAAATATTGCTCTTTAGCCATCTTTGCCATTACCATTCCTGGAAATGATACGCTAGCTGGGAACTGAACTCAAACACATTTGCAAGGCATAAGCTGGGAAAGCTGTTATAAACTACATAATGTTCGCAAACTATCCAAAGTATGCCTTGTGTTGTTCTATGTTACAAGTAGAATTCTACTAGTGTAGAAGTCATGATCTTGTAAATCCTTTTCCTTGCATTAGTTTTAATTCAGGACAAGTCAACAAATATGTTAAAAAGAATACTAAAGGCATGCTCTGCGCATCATATATCATCCTAAACAGGCGGGCTCTATCTGAAACAAATGGCTGATGAACATGGTATGCCACATGCTACACTTAATATGCAACTGTAATTCAGAACTAGATCTTTATGAAGCTGAAATATTGAGGTGACTACTGCTATGGGCTTGCTGACACTTTCTGAAGATTACCATATATATGTAATCATGTATAAGTTGACTCATGTATAAGTTGAGGAAAGATTTTGATGGCAAAAATTATAGATTTTGATATGACTGGTGGATATGATTTGGATCATTCTGAGGAAAAAGCACCAATGCCACCAGAGGGGGCTTAACAGTCAATGGCCATTACATTTTCCTCATCAAGGCATTCAGAAAGTCCAAGATGAACTATGGTATATGTATTACCAAGTCATACCATTTTTCTGAAATCCACAAAGATAAAAAATAAAATCTCGGGTGCAGAAATTAATATTTCAGAAACTCAAAGATTCAAATGACAGAATTTTCAAAGATACACATATTAATTATATTTAATTACTTTATACTGGCAATCCCCGAGTTACAAACACCCAACTTACCCATAGTTAAGAAGGGTAGGGGTGAGAAATAGGAAGTGAGAGAAATGTACCCCTAGGAAGGGAATTTCACTCCTGAAAGATTTATCATGGGGAAAAGGTGTTTCCACAACAAGCCAGTTTTCAAAATCCAACTATCACAGGGACAGAAAGTGAGGCGATATATTCTAAATAGGGGCAGAGTCAGCAAAACAAATACCACAGAGGTGTTAACCCTTCCCTATGCTATCCAAACCTAATACGTATATTTGGCTGGATTTACACTTTTAAAAGGTACCTGTTCTGACTTACAAACAAATTTAGCTTAAGAACAAACCTACAGAACCTATCTTGTTCATAACTCCATGAGTGCCTGTATACTTTTGTATATGTCTAAAAACTGTAATCAAAAATCAACACCCCCCAATGGGTCAATTAATCAATGAGCCAACGTAACTCTATTCAGAGAAGGGAATGGTTCCTTTTTAAATAAAAATTAATATGGTATCTTAACTTTTCTTTAGACAAAATGATCCTTGACGTATTAACTTGTTTTATAAAATTCATAATTATGGCCCCCAAACAGGCTCTCTACTTATAGATGAAGTCAACCTATACCCAAGTATATATGGAAAGTGATCCAAAATTAATATGGCATACCATACATATGAATTCCCAATATGTTTAGTGTTACAATCAAGCCAGAATATTTGATTGTAACCTAGCTGGAAAAAATGAACAAATTCCTATGCACAATGCACATATCTTGTTTGTAGTGCAAAAATAAATAAATAAATAACAATACAATATTTAAAATGAAGAACAATTTTAACCAATATAAATGTAACAATATTTTTGGAAGACCCCAGGGGCCAGCCAGTCCAATCCCCTTCTGTCATGCAGGCAAAGCACAGTTAAAGTACCCCCCAAAATGGCCATCCAGTCTCTGCTTAATGATAAGTAGTAGTAGTAGTAGTAGTAGTAGTAGTAGTAGTAGTAGTAAGAGCAACCCCAGGGGCCATCCAGTCCTATCCCATTCTGCCATGCAGGAAAAGCACAATCAAAGCACCTCCAACATATGGTCACCCAGACTTTATAACAAAAACAAAAACAACAACACAAGTCTAGCAACAAATATAATAAGAGCAACCCCAGGAGTCATCCTGTCCTATGCCATTTTACCATTAAAGGGAGGACTTGTAGGCCATGGCGGCAGCAGCAGCAAGGCACTGCCCAGGCCGCGAGCTTTATATGCAGAGGGAGCGGGGAGGGGGAGCAGGGGCCTTGTGAGCCCCTCACTGAACACAGTTTGAGAATCATTGGTCTAGTCGACTCTTCTTTCCACAGGTGGTTCCTGTAACAATGCAGATCACAGATAATGGTGCTATTATTCTCACTTTCAAGGAATACAAATATATGTTCACTTTTCACTGCCATCAACCAATGACCTCTTTTTCTGGAATATATAAATATTTGTATTTATTGCTGCTTCAGTTCCTGAAAATAAACCAAAGCATAAGCTTGTGGAGAATTCTACGACTCTTTGTATTCCTATTTATTCACTTATGCTGCATAGGTAGCAAAACTATCAATCTCTGATCATGCTAGTTTTATTTGTAAAATGCTATACTACTTGATCTCAGACTATCCAAGGATGCTCTAAAAGAATGAAATGATTTTTAAAATTCTGGAATTCTTCACATAAAATCCCAATAATTTTAAAGAAATATTGTAAGACCTTATGTGACTAGTTTTCTGTGACTGAAATGGACTAGGTTGGGTAACAGGAATTGTTTTATTACATGGAAAAAGTACACTGGAACTAATCACCATTAGGCAATCTTCTTAACCTAACATGAAGGAGTTAAACACCTCTGATATATGAAACCACCTGTCTCCTACTATCAGCTTTTAAAAAACAACCATCAAGTAAAAATAAATATTTCATTAATGTGTTTTTATTAGAGTGTTTTTCTCAAAATCATATTAGACGTATACTTCCTTTGACAGTACATAATGTCTGTCATAGTTTTGCTATCCTTTTGCTACAGCTCATATGCAGCACTTTTATGTTTTTGATGAAGAGAAATCCAAATTAAAAGTTCTTGACATAACAAATTGGTGATTTTATTCCTATTGTCATTCAAGAAAATACTTTTTAAAAATAAATGAAGCAATGTAAAGTGAGAAATTCCAATATCCATCATTTTCTTAACCTAGGTAAATTACCAGATTAGTCACTAATTATCACAGATTTCTGTGTTGGAACATTTTTAGCAGACAAAAAATGTTGAGTATATTATCCAGGATGCATAAATGTTACAAATATAGAAATATTTTGGATTACTGTCAGTAATTCTTGTTTTTAGTATTAGCCACTTTCGGTCTCTTTTAAGAGAGATAAAGTAGGATATAAATAATAATAGCAATAATGTTTACCTCTTTGAAACTAATCATAGTTCAACAACAAAGTGAATAAATAGCTAGTGTTGTGACAAGTAACCCTTTTTGCAGTTCTAGCCTCAGGCTGCACTCTCACAGCCTCGCATTCAGGTGCAACCACAACAGCTAGGTTTACGTAATAATCTTCTCTTATTGTAGTTAAAGGTTGTAATTTGAGGCTAACCAACATAACCAACAATGCAGACACAATGTATTATCTATAAAAAATAACAGAATTAGTATGATAGCATGCAACATATAGCCAGTCATAAGTAGATGACTGAAGCAGTTTTGTATGTGCCAGGCCTCATTTACAAACAAACTGACAAAGCTTTCAACTAATATTAGTTTTAGATGCCACTGAAAGCACTAAATAAATAAATAAATGTCTGAATGACTCACATTCACCATAGCTTTCAAATGCAAACTCATGCAACACAATTGTAAAAGCTGTATCACTTCTTCACATTCCTATATATTTTGACTTGAATTATCTTTCTGCTGTTACATCAGCAGCATTAACAGGTTTATTCAAGCACAAACTTTGATGGATACCAGGCCACTTCATCAGGATGCAACTAAGGAAGGGGACTCTAAGTCCAGGAAAGCTTATGGTAGAATAAGTCAATTAGTCTCAATGGTGCTACTGGATTCCTTTTTGCCTTTTTATAATGAAACAGACTAACACAATTGTCTCTTTGATTAGCAGTGCAAGTCACCTACCAGGGCGCATGTAATGCATAAAGCTACTCCGTTGCTATAATAATAGTTTTAGGCTATACCTGTTTTCCATTTCTAATCAATTAGGCTATACCACAAAAGGCTATTCAATTACCGAATGAACACCTAGTTGTGGCTTGGATCAGCAAACACCATATGACTAGATATTTTATGCCACTCAATGATCATTCTCTCTCAAAAAAAAAAAGCACCTCAGGGGGAAAAATGGTATGCATTTACTTGTCACAAAGCAAATTGCAGCTGCCTATTTGATTGCAAAGAGTTATCAAGGCTATTGGAAGAAGACAGGTTTGATACCATGATGCTAAGTATATTTTCTTGAATATAAATCTAACTAACTGCAGTTAAATTTACTACTTGTCAGCTGAGCAAGGGATACCATTAGTATCAAGAAGCAATAAACTGAGCAATGTTTACTCAGTAAAACTTTATCAAGTTGCAAACCAAAATCAAGCAAGTGAAATGTTAAGGAAAACTACAGAACAGTATGTTGTATAAGCACTTCCCTCTTTTCAAGAACTGAAATTGAGAAAGGGCACTACAGTCAATCGAGATCAAATAAGCTTAGAAATATGCATCTGAGACACTTAGAGAAGTGGTTCTCAAACTATACTCCTCCAGATGTTTTGGACTTCGGCTCCCACAATTCCTAACAACTCGTAAACTAGCTGGGATTTCTGGGAGCTGAAGCACAAAGCACCAGGAGGAGCACAGTTTGAGAACCACTGACTTAGAGCAATGTAGTTCGTTTGAGTGTTTACAGTAGGACTGGGAGATCAGGGTTCAATTCCACACTCAGCTATATAAATCCTCTGGGTGGCCTTGGACAAGGCACTCCCACTTTCAGAGGAAGGCAATGACAAATTCCCTTCAAACAAAACTTTCCAAGAAAACCCTGCGATAGCTCACCTCATAAAAGCAACAACTCGCATTTGTATTTAAAGCAATGTTTCACATTTTACAAGTACATATAACACTGTGATTTGGTAAAGTAATACTTCCTCTCATTTAACACAAGAAACAAAAGTATGAAATCCATTTATCTCAGATAGCAATGTAAAGATTTATAATGCCTGAATATTTCTTGTCCAGTGACATGTTCCTACTGTGATCTACAAGTTGTGGCACGTTATTTTTAAAAAGTACATTTGCAACATACTGAATCATGAAGCTATGGAAAGTGAGGATAGAGGAAGTAAGGATGCAGCCCCTTGGGCTCTTGCTTCCGCCCCCAGCCACGTGTCACAGCCTCTCCCGAGAGCTCTGTGCACCCGTGTCCTCCTGCGGAGAGGAGCACCCTGTAGGCACACACAACTGTGTGGGGCTCTCCTGAGAGCCCTATGTGAAACACTCTCCCCCCTGCTCCAAATGAGCTGGGAAGATGGGGAAGGATTATGTCTATATTCCATGAGTATGCTCCCGAAAAAACAAATTTGAGAAATAATTCTCATATCTACACAAGCATGCATATCCAACATGATAGCTGGGTAAGGCAACCAACTGAAGAAGGAAAGACATAAGTATGGGAACAAGATGACAAATGGTGTACAGCGGACTCTTGCTATCTTCTGTAGTTTGGTCCTGAACCATAACCCCAACCTGATATCAAAATCCATAAATACACAATAGCATAGTAAAGTGGTGTGCCTTATATAAAATAGCAAAATCAAGTCTTTCTTTTTCGAATTCTTTTGGAGTATTTTCAAGCCATGGGTGGTAGAATCTGTGGATACAGAAGGCTGACTGCACTATTTATTTATCACATTTCTATACTGCCCCTCTCAGCCCGAAGGCGACTCAGGGAGGTTTACACAAGGCAGTCTCTGCCCTCCAATCAAAACACGAGCAAAGCAAACCAAACAATAAACATATAACACAACAATTAGCAATTAAAACATATAATAACAAACTCAGCATCACGTTGAAATCACTTTCCGTCACATCGTCATTATTCCATATTATTTCTGAATTTTAGTACTCATACTCAGAAGAAGCTAAAGTAACATACAAATAAACTATTGTACAAATGTCTTCTTCAGGGGCTAGTGGACTTTCCCCATCAATGTTCAGCTGAAATAACACAGCCCAACCTACCCAAAAAATTGTTGGCATCTTGGTCTTTAGGCCTGTTCCTGGGGTTATTTGGAGTCCGGATACAGGAAACTGCATTGGATATACCATATCAGCTATAGTTTCTTAGGCATGGTTATCATGGTTGTCTATGGGCAAGCAGATTGCAACTGACAGAAAACATATGTTCTGTATCTCAAAAACTACAGCTGATAGGGGAAAACTGGTGTCATTTTTGGAATCAGCAGGTCAAATATACCTAGAAACAGCTAAGAAGAGGCACCAAAATGTGTGTTGGCCAGTGTACTTTAACAGGCTTTTTGGTTGAGTAGGGGTGAGAATTTCATAGCACTCTAGATGTTGCTGTAACAGAGCTCTTAGCAGCCCTTGCCAGCATAGCCAATGGAAAACAATGCTAGATGTTGCAGTCCAACAACATCAGAGGATCGGCAGAATTCCAACAAGCTTGTTTGTATAATTAAACTAGAAAAATATTTCTAGTTCACCCTGAGACTGATTCAGGGTCACACTAGCTGCGAAAAGAGCAGTAACTGGGTCCTAGAAATAAACGTAAGTGGCTGAAGCCATACAGAAGAATGCAAAGGGAGGAGGACCAAACAAACCCTTGCTTTTCTACTTTTATTTTGCTTTAGAGCAGAGGCAGCAACCTTCTTAAAGAACAGGGGTGGAAACTATGTGGCCCTTTGAAAGTTGCTGGATTGGAAGTCCCAGCCATTTTAACAAGCAAAGCCAATGTGAGGAACATTGGGGAGGCAATCAAACAACTGCTGGGCACAGGATTCCTGCCCTTCTGTAAACAATGGCCTTTTCTATTCCAGAGGGTTGCTTGCCTCTAATATAGGAAAGCTATTCAAAGCAGTGAAGTACAACAATGTAAGGAAGAGAAGAAGGAGATCTTGCTCTCTTCTCATGTGCTATATTTATTTCTATATATGAGTATTTGTGTATTTTAAGAGAGACTATATCTTCATAGCCCCTTTCTTCCACACACATTTATATGAGCAAGTAAGGGTACAAATTCTCAGTTACTAGGGAAACCTCATGTTGGTTAGTTGACCTTCCTTCCTTCTGACTGAATCTCTGAGTTCTCTTTCCTTCACTGATGTTAAGAAAAAACAGCAAATACAGTGTGTCCTGGATATCAACATTTATTTTTAGAGTATTTTGAAGACATTGATGGTGTACTCTCTGGATGCAGAATCCGTGGATATAGAGGGAGAACTGTTCAATACGAGAATGTATGGAAGACAGAACACAAGATAATAATAATATTATAATAAAATTTTATTCATACAACACGACCATTTTACATAGGGACTCGGAGCATCTTACACAATAGCACACAAAGGTGCCGTACAAAACATACTGTAAAATAAAATACATCCACATAAAAAAATCAGTAACACATTGCATAAACCAAATATATAAATTAAGTAAAAACAACCTTTATTAAATAGAGTCAGTAAAATATGGCTATTCTTCTTCTTGGTTTTTCTTCACGAACGAAGATTCAGGAAGGACTCAGCCCATGCTTTCTACAAGCGTGCTGATGACTAAAAAGGCCAATCCGGGATAGGCAAGTCCGGATGCAGAAAGCACAGCAGGAAGTCTCCTTGGGTGATGGTGTTTCCAAGTTGCGGCTCTTTCTGCGTTGTCGTTTCTCTTTAAGACTCGTTCGGCGTGACTTCTCAAAAGAGGCCGCAGCATTGTGGATAGTGCGTCTCCATGCCTCCCGATTTGAGGCCAGGGTGAACCATTGTTCATGAGCAATCTGGCCGAGCCTGAGATGCTGTTTTGGGGAGTCCTTATATATCTCTTTTTTGGGGTGCCTCTCTTGCGCTGACCCGTGGCAAGTTCACCATAGAGTAGTATCTGTGAAAGGCGGTGGTCCTCCGTCTTAGAGATGTGCCCTGCCCAGTGCAGCTGTGTTCTCAATAGCGTGGCCTCAATGCTGATGATCCCTGCTTGCTCAAGCTCAGCAACATTCGTCACATAGTTAGTCTAGTGTATATTTAGGATTGTGCGAAGACAGTACTGATGAAAGTGTTCGAGGAGTAGTAGGTGTTGGTGATAGGTGACCCATGTTTCAGACTCATATAGGAGAATAGACAGTATGATAGCTCTGTACACACTGATTTTGGTGCTTTGCCCCAGGTGTTTGTTACTCCAGACTCTTTTGTGAAGCCTTTCAAATGCACTATATGCCTTTGCTAATCTGTGATCTATCTCTTTATCAATCTTGGCGTCTGAAGAGATTATGCTTCCCAGGTAGGTGAACTGCTGAACGGACTTAAGCACAGATTTGCCTATGTTGACGTGGGAATGATGGTGTTCTTCCTGCGGAGTGGGCTGGTAGAGAACTTCCATTTTCTTCAGGCTGACTTCCAGTCCAAACAGCTCTGCAGCTGTTGCAAAGCAGGATGTTAGGCACTGCAGATCTGCTTCTGTATGGGCAACAAGGGCAGCATCGTCAACAAAAAGCAGCTCATGGACTAGATAGTTTAGAGTCTTAGTGCGAGCCCTCAGGCAGCTTAAATTGAACAAGCTGCCATCAGTATAGTAGCATATATATATATATATATATATAAACACACACACACACACACATACATATGCCATCTTCTACTTCGAGATCTGCCGCAGCCCTTTGGAGCATCATGCTAAAGAAAAATGTATATAGGGTTGGTGCAAGACCGCAACCTTGTTTCACTCCATTAGTTATAAGAAAAGGCTCTGAGAGAGCATCGCTGTATCTGACTTGACCATGCTGGCCCTCATGTAGCAGGATAATCATTTTGAGGAATTTGGAGGGAAATCCTAGTCGTTCCAGGATCTGCCACAGACCTTTTCTACTCACAATGTCGAAGGCTTTGGTGAGGTCCACAAATGTTACATAGTCCTTTGTTCTGCTCTCTACATTTCTCTTGCCGTTGTCTAAGGGCAAATACCACATCTGTGGTGCTCCTATTAGCTCTGAAGCTGCATTGGCTTTCAGGAAGTTATTCTGCAATAACAGGAACTAATCTGTTCAGGAGTATCCTTGAAAGGATTTTTCCAGCAATGGAGAGCAGAGTTATACCTCGATAGTTTGAGCAATCTGATTTTGTTCCTTTTTTCTTATACAGTGTGATGATAACTGCATCTCGGAGATCTGATGGCAGTTCATCTTTTTTCCAGCAACTCACAAGGAGCTCGTTGAATTTAGCATGGAGTACATGACCTGTTTCCAAGCTTCAGGCGGGATTCCATCGATCCCGGCTGCCTTGCCATTTTTCCTCTGGGTGATCAAAGAGGATTTTATGAAGCTCTCAAAGCAGTGTTTGGACCTACCTATCAGGTCCAAAGCCCCTTATACAGTACTAGCTGAACCCGGCACGCGTTGCTGTGCCCTATTTAGGAGATTGGAGAAAGTCTGTGTTTATGTGTGTTTATATTGGTGTGTGTGTATGTGTGTGTGTGTGTGTTTATGTGTATGTGTATGTGTGTATATGGTAATGTGTATATATGTGTGTGTATATATGTGTCTGTGTGTGTATATGTGTGTGTCTGTGTGTTGATATTTGTGTGTGTGTGTATGTATATGTGTCTGTGTGTTTTTGGGGGAATGTTTGTGTGTGTTTATATATGTGTCTGTGTTTGTGTGTGTATGTGTGTTTATGTGTATGTGTGTATATGGTAATGTGTATATATGTGTGTGTGTGTATATGTGTGTGTCTGTGTGTTGATATTTGTGTGTGTGTATGTATATGTGTCTGTGTGTTTTTGGGGGTATGTTTGTGTGTGTTTATATATGTGTATGTGTGTATATGTGTGTGTGTGTTTATGTGTATGTGTTTGTGTGTGTGCGTTTGTGTTGTTTTGTGCTGGAGTTGTAATAATGTTGGTTTTGTTTTTTACTGTGGTATTAGTATTGTTATGTGTTTTGTGAACTTGCCTGTGTCTTCCATGTCCGCCTCTTCCATGTCCGCCCCCCTTCGCCTCCTCCCTTGTGGAGGGGGGTCAAAGGGGGACCTTGGCCAGGAGGCCGGTTGCCCCATTTCTTGATTCGGGGCAACGTGTCTCCCGCACGGCGGAGGGAGGCCGAGGAGGTGGTGGAGGAGGCGTGGAAGGCGGTGTCTTTGCGTTCCGGAGACAGAAGTGGCTGGGAGACGGAGGAGGAGGAGGGTACGGCTATGGGACTACACTTCCCAGAAGGCTCTGCTCCTCTTTCCCAGTGAGTGGCGCGGAGCCTTCTGGGAGGTGTAGTTCTGTGTCTTCCAGCCGGCCCATGGAGTTGGGTCGCGTGGGCACCTCCTTGGGCGCCTTCTCCGCCGTGTTCTTGGGTTTCCTCGGCGGCTGTCATCCTTTTTTGGACCCGTGGCGTGGTGTTGCGTCTTCGGCCTTCTGCCCCTGGCCTCCGCCGCTTCCAAGGCGGTCCTCATCCCGGTGCTTCCTGCGCAGCCCGTGTTTTGGACCGGCTAAGAGGCGGCGGAAAAGGGCGAGGAGGCGATGGTGTGTGCCAGTGTTTGTGCCTGGGGGGGCAGGGGCCAGGACCGGGGGTCCCATTGGCATTGGGGCCTGCAGCAGCAGAGTTGGATTCTGAAGAGGATTTAGAAGGGTTAGCAGAAGGAGAGTTTCCCATCACTGGGCCTCCTTCTCCCACAGAAAGCTTGGCTTGGGAGGAAGGTTGGCTTGACCCTTACAACGAGACAGATAACCAGGTGCAAATGGAAAGCAGTGATAGCGAAACTTATGAACGGCCGGGGGGGAGAGGTTCACAGGATCCTTTGAGTGAAAACATGGAAGAGAGCGGCTGGGAAGAATCTAGGGAGGAGAGCTCTCATGGAGATAGAGACCCAGGTGCTGGGAGGCAAGGCCGAACCTTTGATAGGAGACAAAGCATCGAGACTAGCAGGAGGGGATGGTACCATAGCCTAGACAGGCCAAGGTCCGTCAGCAGAGATTGGAGACGACGAAGCCTAGAGCGTCGGGGACCTCGGCCGAAAGATTAAGTATAGGATCCGTGGGAACGAATCCTCAGTACTTCGGCCACGTCTCTTCTAAGCAGACGTGAAGCGAAGTTGGTTCACAGAGCTAAGTTGGCTAGTGGCCACCAAGTCTTGCCTTGCATCTTATACCTTGCCTTGTTCCTGAATCCGCATTGCTGTGCGGAGCCTTGCCAAGCCTTTTGGATTCTTTACCAAGCTGTTTTGGACATTTGATTGCTTTTTGCCATTGGATTTGCTTTTGCTATTTTTATGGACAATATCCCTTTTGAACTGTTCAATAAAGTAGTTAGCCTTCAGTCCGTCTCTGTGTGTGCGATTAAGGGGCCGGTCAAGTCCGTGCATCGTGACAGCCGGGTCCAGAATCGGATGGCAGCCGGTGAGGAAGGGTAAGGAGGCGGTGGAGAAGGCGGCCAAGGTTGCAGGCGCGTGTCCTGGGTTGAGGAGCGGCTTGGACGTTGCGGAGGAGGGGGGCAGGGCGGCGCGGGTGGGTTCGGGCAGCGGGTGAGAGGCGTGTCGTGTCCGGGTTGGTGGCAATGTGTTGGCGCGTGGAGGTGGGGTGGGGGGGTGCGTTGGAGGAGGAGGTGCGGGGAGTCTTATCTGCCGCCGCGTCCGCGCATGCGTGGAAATGTTGTTTTTCGGGGGTGTTTTTGAGGGTGTTGCGTTGTGTTTTGGGGTGCTTTTGTGGGCCCTATAGGGACCTAGGGGTATGGATCAGTGGCCTTGCGATTTTTGTGTGGATTTTTGTGTGTGTGGGACATGTAGTTTTCGCGCCTAATTGCCGGGTACCACGACCACTCTCTTTTTATATATATAGATAGATCCATCATTCCGAAAGTGGGCGGTTCTGTCCCCTGGGGAGCGGTGGCGCGATCCAGGGGGGCGCTGGCAGCCTCAGGTGAATTGGGGGGGGGATGAATCCCTGTAAAGGGGCGGTGGCGTGAGCCAGGCGTAGGGTTGCCACTTGTCCCGACTGGGAAGGGTTGCACGCTTGCGTGTGTGTGACTGCGTCCGGAATCCCCGGGCAGGCGTTGCCATGGAAATGGCAGTAAGATTGGTAGCTTCTTGCAAGAAGAAAATGCTTATAAACAATAGTTTAATACAGTGCTTTGTTGAAAAATATGTGGATCCTCTTAGTGGGTGTGCTTTTCTGTGATACTGGATGATCTTTGAAGCATTCATCATAATGAAGATGTACTGTCTTATAAAATGTATTTTAATTTATATTTAAAGTATTATTTCTTCCATTTTGCTGGTTGCTTGAGAGTTCCGGATAACTGAAAGTATTGTACTAGTAAAAAAATGAAAAAAAATTTCTAGGGGGGTGCTGGGTAAAAAAAATTCTGAAAAGGGGGCGGAAGGCCAAAAAAGTTTGGGAACCACTGGTATAGATGGTCGAACACTAATAACTGATAAAACCTCCACCCTGAACCGATGGGCTGAACATTTTCAGAATCTCTTTAATGCCAACTGAGTAGTCCAAGGTTCAGCTATCCAACACATGATACAACAACCAATGAAAAATGAACTGAACACAGCTCCCACTCTGGAAGAGACCCTTGAGGCTATACAGCAGATGAAAATACAGCTATAACTATGGATTAAGAGATCCACAAATCAATGTAGCAGCCCAGCTGTATGCCCATAGAATATAGATATAAAGTGCTAAGTAATTGGCAATCAATTCTTTCTGAAAGTGCTGTAATATGTGGGCTTGTCCAAGTTCCTAGAGGAGAGCATTCCAGAGCCGGGGGTCACCACCGAGAAGGCCCTCTCCCTCGCCTCCACCAACCATGCTTGAGCCGGAGGTGAGACCGAGAGGAGGTATTATATTTCATGTAGTGGGCTCTACCAGAGCTATCCAATGCATTCCAATTCTCAATCATTACAAAAACAAAACATAATACAACCGTCCTATAGTTTCATGTGGCAAGAAAAACAGGAAGACCAAAGAACCTGGATACCCACATAAACTTGGGAAGGGTGGAATTAAAGCAAGCCAAACAAGGTCTGCAAATGAACCTCACTGCTACAGACACACAACAAACCATTCACCCTTTGGAGAGCCTCTCCAGAAACAAGAACTGTCACAACTACTTGCAGGTCTGCACACAAGCAAACCCTATAGCAGTGTGCAGACCAGCATCTGGGAGTAGTAGCTGCTGGGATTTATAGTTCACCTACAATCAAAAAGCATTGTGAACTCCACCAACGATGGAATTAAACCAAATTTGGCACACAGAACTCCAATGAACAACCAAAAATACTGGGTTTGGTGGGAACTGATCTTGAGTTTTGGAGTTGTTTTCACTTACTTCCAGAGAGCACTGTGGACTCAAAGATGGATCTGGACCAAACTTGATACAAATATGCAATATGCCCAAATTTGAACACTGGTGGAGTTTGGGGAAAATAAACCTTGATATTTGGGAGTTGTAGTTGCTGGGATTTATGGTCCGCCTATAATCAAAGAGCTCCTTGAACCCCACCAATGATAGAATTGGGCAAAACTTTGCACTCAGAACCCCCATGACCAACAGAAAATACTGTGGGGGTTTTGGGTCTTTGGTGACCCCTTTGACACCCCCCCCCCCCTCGCAACCTCCCCAGGGCTTCCAACCCCCAGGTTGAGAAACACTACCCTATAGCACAGGCATGGGCAAACTTCGCCCCTCCAGGTGTTTTGGACTTCAACTCCCACAATTCCTAATAGTCTACCAGCTGTTAAGAATTGTGGGAGTTGAAGTCCAAAACACCTGGTGGGACGAAGTTTGCCCGTGCCTGCTATAGCAGGCCTTTAGTGTCTGTTATGTATTGGTTATGAGGAGGCTCATGGGCAACAGAACATGTGGATGTCCTATTCTAGACAATATACAAAATGGCAAAATCAAGGTTTGCTCTTTTGGAATTACATAAAGGCAGTCCCCAACTTATGAATAAGATAGGTTCAGTTGGTGTGTTCTTAAGCTGAATTTGTTCATAAATCAGAATGGGTAAATTTAAAAAATGTATTGTGGGGAAATTCCCTCACACTCCTCCTCAGGCCACACTTCCTTCGCCAGCCTCCTTCACCTTGGCTGGGAAGGGACTGCGATCTTTCATAACTCAAGGGCTGCCTGTGTGTGTGTGTGTATGTATTTATTATGATATTTCTACTCCACCTTTCTCGAACCGCAAGTGACTCAAGGCAGCTTTATAACATAGCCGGCTGTTCAATGCCATTAAAACAATGTAAAAATTACAAAAACATTTAAAACAGAACTATAAAATACATACATTAAAACCTTTAAAAACCACTACCTTCACTATTAGCCTTGTCATCCAAAAACATTATCTATTCTAAGCTGTTCCAGTATTCGATTTCATAGTTCTGTGTTTATCTATTGCACTAAGTTTCCCAAAGGTTTGTTCAAAAAGCCATGTTTTCACTTTTCTGCTGAAGGCCAGGAGGGAAAGGGGTGATCTAATATCCCTTGGGGGGGGGGGGGGGTTCTACTGCCGAAGGGCCACCACTAAGAAGGCCTTGTCTCTCTCGTCCCTGCCAGTTGCACCTGAGAAGAAGGGACCAGGCTTTTGGGCAATAGATATAGCAGCACTTTAAGGTACAAATTGCAATGGTGATATGATTGTCGAGACTGGTGTTTATTGTTCAATTTTTGTATGGTTTTTAACTATGTATTGTTTTTATGATGTGATGTTTTAATACGTGATATTATTATTGTAATTTTGTAAATAGCCTCTAATTGGGCTTAATTGAAATGCCGTCCTGAGTCCCTCTTCAGGGGTTGAGAAGTGACGGGATATAAATGTGATAAATAAATAAAGAAATAAGGCAGGTCCGAGAGAAGGGCCTCTCCAGATTATCTTAAACTCCTAGCCGGCATGACTATGGAGCGCCGTTACCTTCCCGCCAGAGCGATACCTATTTTTAGGTACCTGTCCCTTATTCATGTGGCAACCCTATTTCTAAGCCAAAGAGCCGGCGTTGTACATAAACACCTCCAAGGACATGTGGCCGGCATGACTATGGAGCGCCGTTACCTTCATGCCAGAGCGATACCTATTTTTAGGTACCTGTCCCTTATTCATGTGGCAACCCTATTTCTAAGCCAAAGAGCCGGCGTTGTACATAAACACCTCCAAGGACATGTGGCCGGCATGACTATGGAGCGCCGTTACCTTCATGCCAGAGCGATACCTATTTTTAGGTACCTGTCCCTTATTCATGTGGCAACCCTATTTCTAAGCCAAAGAGCCGGCGTTGTCCATAAACACCTCCAAGGACATGTGGCCGGCATGACTATGGAGCGCCGTTACCTTCCCGCCAGAGCGATACCTATTTTTAGGTACCTGTCCCTTATTCATGTGGCAACCCTATTTCTAAGCCAAAGAGCCGGCGTTGTCCATAAACACCTCCAAGGACATGTGGCCGGCATGACTATGGAGCGCCGTTACCTTCCCGCCGGAGCGGTACCTATTTTTAGGTACCTGCCCCTTATTCATGTGGCAACCCTATTTCTAAGCCAAAGAGCCGGCGTTGTCCATAAACACCTCCAAGGACATGTGGCCGGCATGACTATGGAGCGCCGTTACCTTACTGCCAGAGCGATACCTATTTTTTAGGTACCTGTCCCTTATTCATGTGGCAACCCTATTTCTAAGCCAAAGAGCCGGCTTGTCCATAAACACCTCCAAGGACATGTGGCCGGCATGACTACGGAGCGCCATTACCTTCCTGCCAGAGCGATACCTATTTTTAGGTACCTGTCCCTTATTCATGTGGCAACCCTATTTCTAAGCCAAAGAGCCGGCGTTGTCCATAAACACCTCCAAGGACATGTGGCCGGCATGACTATGGAGCGCCGTTACCTTCCCGCCAGAGCGATACCTATTTTTAGGTACCTGTCCCTTATTCATGTGGCAACCCTATTTCTAAGCCAAAGAGCCGGCGTTGTCCATAAACACCTCCAAGGACATGTGGCCGGCATGACTATGGAGCGCCGTTACCTTCCTGCCAGAGCGATACCTATTTTTAGGTACCTGTCCCTTATTCATGTGGCAATCCTACTTAGAAATGGAGATGAGCACCAACATCCAGAGTTGGACACGAGTAGACTCAATGCCAGGAGAAAAAAACCTTTACCTATATATCCCTATATATATATATATACCTAACCCATACTCACACACACACTTGTATTTCCAAGCCCTGTGGAAGGCTGAATCTCTGGTGCAGTGGGGTCCACTATATCCACTCCCTGTGTGTTCAAACCTACCTACTCGCTGCCCCCCGCCTATTTCTCCCGCAGCATCAGCCCAGGGCCCGGTGGGAAGCTTCCCCCTCTTCCCTCCCAGGCCTGGGGCCTTGCCAGGCTGGCACCTCACGACCCGCCCAAGGCCCACACATTCCTCTCGGCGGGGCTGCGGGAAAGGCGGTGAGTGAGGCGCGGCCTGCTCTCCCCAACCGCCCACAGACCACCCCGGCGCGGGCCTCAGCGCCGCCAGTCCTGGAGAGAGAGCACGAGGCCTAGAAGGCCCCCAGCCCGGCCCCCTCAGCAGCGCCTTCCCAAACCGAACCTTAGACGCAAGGACTCACCCGCTTCGCCCGACAGGCCAGCGGGCGACAGTCCCCAGACGCTCGCTCGCACTCACGCACGCGCGTACCCGCTCACAGAATGGAAAGGCCGCCCGCCCAATCGCATCCCGCGGCTTCCGCTGCAGCGACCAATCCGGCTTCTCCTCCCTCACCCGGGAACCAATGGAATGGTTGAGAATCTTCAGCCGCCCCTCGTGAGGGGGGGGGCGTTGTTGCGAGTGCCTGACAGCTTCCCTTTCCATCCAGCGCCATCCCCCTCAGCCACAGCTTCGCGCAGGCGCAGTCCGGCCTCTCTTTCCCCAGCCAGGCCTAAGCAGGGCCTCTTCAGTTTGGGCCTGGAGATTTGTCATCACGTTGTAGAGCAGGCCTGGGGAAACTTGGTCCTTCCAGGTGTTTTGGACTTCAACTCCCACCATTCCTAACAGCCTCAGGCCCCTTTCTTTGACCCCTCAGCCGCTTAAGCGGCTGAGGGGTCAAAGAAAGGGGCCTGAGGCTGTTAGGAATGGTGGGAGTTGAAGTCCAAAACACCTGGAAGGCCCAAGTTTCCCCAGGCCTGTTCGTTGCACTACAAGTTTGCAGGAGCTAGATTACTGCAACACACTCTACGTGGGGCTGCCTTTGAAGACAGTTCGGAAATTGCACCTAGTCCAACGGGCAATAGCCAGGTTACTAACCAGAGCTACATACAGGGAGCATACCACCCCCCTGTTGTGTCAGCTCCACTGGCTGCCGATCCACCTCCGAGCTCAATTCAAAGTGCTGGTTTTGACCTTTAAAGCTCTATACCGGGGGTGCTCACACTTTTTCAGCATGTGAGCTACTCTTAAAGCAACCAAGCCCAAAACATCTACCTGCCCCCGCCGCTGTGCGCTCCTGCCGCCGTGCACTCCTGCTGCCATGCGCTCTTGCCGCCACGTGTGCTCCTGCTGCTGTTTTCCACCTGCGCAGCGCTTCCGCCTGCGGGGCATTGCAGGAAGGAGAAAGCATGAGGCGGGGCATCCAGAGGGAGTGCTCCGCCCTGCCTGTCTTGCCGGCAACGGAGGCTGCACAGCTGCTTCTGGATGAGAGAGAGGCAGGGCACTCCCTCCAGAGGCCCCGCTTTGTGCTTCCTGCAATGCCCCACAGGCGAAAGAAGCACCGCGAGAGCGGAAGCCAGCAGGAGGAGCGCATGTGCGCGCAGGGTGTGCACGCGCATGGCAGGAGCGCGCCATCTGGCTGGTGAGGCCCGAAGATCACCTGGAAGTAAAGGAGAAATTGACACCTTAACAGGAGAAATGTCAGAGAGAGGTGATGCATTAGAATAGAACGGGAGTAGCAGTACAGAAATAGCTTGCCAGCAATAGTGACGAGAATAATTCACTCTGATCGGTGCACAAGCACAGGCTGTGATTAGCCAGAGAACATCATGTGCCTTTAGATAAGAACACGGTCCTGATTGGCCTAGTAGTTCCCATGTGTGTTTGTTTACAAAGTAAGTGAATGGTTAGGAGACGCGCATGGCAAATGAAGCTTTCACTTGGCAGGCAACCAGGTATAAGCCCAGTAGAAATGTAACAATTTGGGAACACTTTGCTCATAGAGCAATAACATAGAACAATGATGGAAATTCACACTGCGCCACAGTCATTAGCAAATAGGATTCAGATGCTAGAATGCTTTGTTTAATTGGATAGAGTAAAATGGGTTCATGAATGCTAGCCAGTAACAATGCATGAAGGAGGGAGGGACTAAATGTCGACTCCATTGTTTGTATAAAACCTGTCTGCTGTGAAAGTTCTGGGTTCCTGTCTGCCAGCGGCAAAGTTTCCGCACAGGGTGGACGGACCCATCAGCTGATGTAATGCAATAAAGCTGGTTTCCTGAATCGCAGTAGAAATTGTCGCGTCATCTCTTCCCTGCGCTCGCACGCAACTTGCAGCCAGATTGCCTTGGGAGTTCTGGGACTCCAAGTTACTGCTTCAGAAGAGGGCCGAAGATCTACTAGTAGCTTCTGAGCTACCTAATGAGCACCCCTGCTCTGTAAGGTTCTGGCCCAGCTTACTTGTCCGAACGCGCCTGCTGCTATGTTCCACCTCGTAATTTAAGATCATCCGGGGATGCCCTGCTTTCGCTCCCTCCCTCCAACTTCTCAAACGCAGTTGGTGGGGATGAGAGAGAGGGCCTCGGTGGTGGCTCCCCGTCTGTGGAATGCGCTTCCAAGTGACATATGATCAACCCCATCCCTCCTGGCATTCAGGAAAAAAGTGAAATTGTGGCTGTGGCGCCAGGCTTTTGCACATTAGAACAATGCAGCACTTTGGATTGGAGTTGTAATGGCAAGTTGATGGATATGACTCAATGCTTATGTTGTGGACGGAACACTGTTTTTAACTTAAGTGTATGTGTATTATGTGTTAATGCTAACTGTATTTTAATGCTGAATGTCTATGGTTTTATACTGTATTTATGTTATGTATCGGCATCGAATTGTTGCCTTTTGTTAGGCCGCTCTGAGTCCCCCACTCGGGTTGAGAAGAGCAGGGTAGAAATGATGTAAATAAATAAATAATATTTTATTTTGTAGGTGACGTTCTTGGTTTGCATTTACAGGCCTAGAGGGCTGCCAATCAATGTAGAGTTGCAGACCCGCCCCTACCCCCAGGATTTGGGAGGGAAAGGGGATGTTTTTCCTTTCAGTCTTAACAGCTGCTCTATTGGAGACGACATGATTTAAGGTAGCCTATTCCTTCCTACTTGGAAAAAGGTATTAAATCTTACAGCTTTGCTGGGGTAACAGACCAGCTTTTGCTGGAGAAATACAGAACAGCTTCACAGTCTTTTGTGAAGGGATCATCTACAGTCCCAACAGCCTGGCTAATCGACAGGAACCTTGCCTGGTACAGGACTAACCATAACGCAGCTTGGAGTCGGAAGAAGGGGCCTCACGCCAGCAAGGTAAAGAAAGATTGTCCATGGAAGGGTCATAGGATTTTCCCCAAAAGGAGAAGACCAGTATTGCCCAGTTTGCAGGCCCTGTTGCTACAGACTGAGAAAGTCACCTGTTTGAAGCCTTCCAGTTTGTTAAGATTTAAGCCCAAATAAAGAACTTTGTTAAATCCATTTCAAGCCTCAAAGGACTTTATCATTGGGGAAAACCAAGGGGCCCTTCCAGCTGAGGCACCCTGGCGTCCTGTTGGGCAAACAGAGGTCACTTCCTAGAAACAGCCATTCGACAGGCCCAGCGTGCGACAGTACAAGGGCTATTATCCAGCTTTCTGGACTGTGTGTAAGCTGCAATGCGTAGGGGTGTGGCGCGAACAGAATGAGAAACTTCCAAATCTATAAGCAATGAATCATTTATTATTATTTATTTATTAACTTCATTTCTACCCCGCATCCATCTCCCCAAGGGGACTTGGGGTGGTTTATATGGGGCCAAGCCCAATAACACACAATAACAAAACAATAGCAATTATAAAAAAACAATACAATCAATAAAACTTAGACACAAGCAATAACAGACAATTTAAAACCATTTCGGGCAGGCCACATATGATTGTTAAAATTTTAAAATCAATAAACACTGCATGTAGACAGAGGAAATTTGCATATAGCATGGAGGACAATATGGGGCAGACACACAGCAGATAATTAAAGGGCTTCTGAGGACATTGCAGAGAATGAACACGGCAGGGCATAGTTTACTTCATTCAGGGGAGGCACATAGGAACAGCCACGTCGTCTTCAGGCTACTCGTAAAGACTGCCAAAGTGGGGGCTTGTCTAATATCCTTGGGGAGCGCATTCCGGAGTCGGGGTGCCACTACAGAGAAGGCCCTCTCCCTCATCCCCACCAACTGTGCCTGCGAGGCTGGTGGGAGCGAGAGTAAAGTCTCTCCAGATGATCGGAGAGATCGCCTGGGTTCGTACACAGAGATGTGGTCACGTAAGTATGGTTTTAATCATATGTTTTTTAATATACTGTATATAAAGGAAAAGTTTCCATGAGCTATGTTGGGTCCCCTTACATTTTATCATTACAGTTTATGTATGTGTCCGTATCTCTTATAAAGGGTTGGTTTAACCTCTGGGTTTACTAGTAAAAATGGATTACTGTGTGGTGAAATGATGCACGTCCAAAAGGTATGTCACCAACATTAAATGTTCGGAAAGCTCTGATGTAGAAGATTATTTGCCAAGTCAAATTTGGTCAATTCTGTTCTCCCAAGTGAAAATGAGAAAATTATTTATTTATTTATTTACTTACGATATTTATAGCCTGCCTTTCTCCGCCATATGGCGACTCAATGCGGGTTACAGATTGGCATAATTCAATGCCAGGCATTCATAAAAGTGCAATTAAAAACAATCAACATGTCAATACAAAACATATATAAAAACCATTAAAACATATATTTATTATTTATTTACATTATTTTTACCCCGCCCTTCTCAACCCCCGAGAGGGAACTCAGAGCGGTGTCATCCTGTTAAAAACGTTATCCAGTAATATCGTCTGGCCATTCCATGTTCATCATTCATAGTTCTGTGTTATCTATTCCACTGCATTCTCAAAAGCTTGCTCAAAGAGCCAGGTCTTTACTTTTTCTGGAAAGTTGGGAGGGATGGGGCCGATCGAATACCCCATGGTACATACAGAGAGCAAGTGAGTGTGTTAAATTCTCCTTCTCTCTATGCCAGTTCCCAACCTGTGGTCCGCAAAAACTAAAATATGGTCCGCAGCCTCACCATTAATATACCATTGCAACGAGAGTGACTGGTCTCGCAAAACCCTCTCAGTGCCGAGGTTTATTAAATACGGTTTTCTGTGTGTGAGCAGCTGTGACTACTGGATGGCATATGTTTTGTATCAGAAACTAGAGCTGATGTGTTCTACCCAATGCATTTTTCTTAATCAGCACCCCATATAAACAAACCAAATTAAAATTTGATTCGTAACTCTTTTGATATTAGTGTTGGAGAGTGATCCCTGTCAAAGTAGTCCCTGGTCAAAAAAAAGAAAAAGAAAAAGGTTGGGAACTACTGTTTTATCTTCTCTCTAACACAGCCTGCCTGTAATTGTTCTCATCTACAGAGCAGATGTGACCATAAGTGTTGAGTCTGGTTCTTCAAGACTTGAGTATTTCTTTCTTCAAGGAGTTGTTCCTCATTTCTGAGCTAGATAACGAAGTACATTTCTCCTTCATCAAATAGAACACAATCTTCTTAATGGCTGCCTCCAGATTGTCAACCCTCCATAGCATGAGTTTCAATGGTCTTTCATTTCTGCTTTGAAAAGCTGGCAACCCCACCTTGCATGAAGCTTATTGCAGGGCTGTCCAAGGGCCGGAAGAAGTGTCACTGATCACCTGGGGGGCCGGAGGTGATCAGTGAGCGGGGAGCGGGGGCCGCTCGCGGGGGGGCGGGGCGGGGCCGCTCGCTCACGTAGCCCCTCCTCTTTCCCCCCGCTCGCACCGCTCCTCGGATCCCGGGCGGCAGGGGCGAGCGGGGAGAAGGAGGAGGGGCTACAGAGGAAGAAGGCAGCCAGTTTCCTCTGTAGCCCCTCCTGCTTCTCCCCGCTCGCACCGCTTCGCGGATCCCGGGCAGCAGGCACGAGCGGGGAGAAGCAGGAGTGGCTACAGAGGAATCGCCCTTCTGAGGAAGCCGGCATGTCACGGCTTTAGGAGGAAGGGACGAGCTACGGGGGAGCCTCTCCCCTCGGCTCGCCCCTTCCTCTAAAGCCGTAACATGCCGGCTTCCTCAGAAGGGCATTCGGCTGCTTCGCCCTTCTGAGGAAGCCGGCATGTCACGGCTTCAGGAGGAAGGGACGAGCTGCGGGGGAGCCTCTCCCTGCGGCTCGCCCCTCTCTCCCCACCGCCGCGGCCGGAGATCGCCGCCCACCGCGGTGGAAAGGGTGGGAAGGGAGGGAAGGAGGATGCGGGGCAGGGAGGAGGAAGAGAGCTGGCTCCTCCTCCCTGCACCACCCCTTGTCCCTCTCTCACCGGTGCCGATGCAAACCAGTTTGCATCGGCGCCGGCGAGAGAGGAAAGAAGAGGGCCGTGCAGGCTCTCTTCCTCCTCCCTGCCCTGCCTCCTCCCGTCCCTCCCCCCCGCCGCTGCAATCTCGCAGTGGCGGCGCGGAGGGACGGAGGGGCGGTGCAGGGAGGAGGAGCTGGCTCACTTCCTCCTCCCTGCCCCGCCTCCCCCCCCCCCCCGGCCGCCATTTTTTTAAAAAAAATTAAAAATGGTGGGTGGGGGCAACGCGGGGGCTGTGTCCAACAGGCTGGGGGGGGGGGCGTGTACAGCCCGCAGGCCGCCTGTTGGACAGCCCTGGCTTATTGCATCTATGCAGCTCATGGTGTGTTAGTGTGATTGCCCAATTGTAGGTATAACTAGCTCTCAAGCTGAGAAAGCATGGCTGCCAGGATCTGTTCCATTTTGGGTGTTTAGGCTATGTTTCTGAGCAGGGAGAACCTGGAGAGCCCTCCCCAGTAGGAAATGGCACCCCATGAAACAGCAGACAAAATGGCTTCTTCCTGAAAATGGACAGTATGAGCTTAAAGGCCCATGAAGGCTATAACCAGGGCTTCTTCACCCATCAAGAAAGCAATCAATGTACTAAAATGCATTTTAAAAGGGAGGGTGACGGCACAAATAATTTGTTGGACTGCCTGTGCTTCTGAGGCCAAGAGAATGTGACTCCAGGTCTGAAGAAATTGACTTGCTCAAAGCAAGAATTCTGGTATCTTGATCCCATTATGTGAAGGTGGGGGGAAAGGGGCAGTTGGCCAAAGCTGAGCTGGGCAACTAGAAGTCATTTTTCTTTTGAGGTTCCAGTTTCAGATAACAATGGTGACCCTATACATTTCACAGGGTTTACTTAGGCAAGGAATACATAGAGGTGGTTTGACCAAATATAGCTTACTTATATATTTAGGATATAAATAACGATCAAATTTTAGTCATTTCAGTGTACCTGAATTCCAATTCCAGAAGCAAACATCTCATTTCCTCATGATTCCTGCCAGCCTCCAGCCATGTAACAAAGTTGTTAGTCCACAGTTGAAAAGTGCTGGTTACCTTTAAAACTGGACACAGCCTGGACTTGGCATCCCTGGCCCTGAGCCTGAACATTGTATGAGAGAGACAGGAGGAATATTTTCAAGCTGCAATCTTAACCACAATTACTATAAAGTAAGTCCTATTGCACTTACTCCTGAATTAATATGCTTCCTTGTGCCTCTGCATCACAGCAGACATTGTGCAATTGTGACTTCATTGCCTGTTGCTTAGTATTATTATTGAGTCACTGTCCAGGAGTTATGAGCACAATTGTAACCTGGAGAGGTGGTTATTAATTTATTTGTTTACTGTATTTATATACTGCCTTTCTCAGCCTGAAAGCAACTCAAGGTGGTTTACAGTTGGCACAATTCGATGCCCCCAACAACATCAAATACAATTAAAAACATTTAGCATATAATAGAAAAACCATACAAAACCAATAAAAACATAGGTACTGTGTACTTTGCTAAGTCCTCTGTGAGAATGGTTGGATTCATTCATTACTATTCATTTTTGTTTAGTCCTCAGGCCATAACAAAATATAAAATCCATAATAACCATGAATACTCAAGCTAACACCATCTAAACTGTACAAATGCCATTTATAACATTATAACATTATGAAGAAGTAGCACTGTAGACATTGGCATCATAATGAGGGGAAACATTCTCACCTAAGAAAAAAGGTAGTAGCATACGTTACCAGATTGGAAACTATACAGATAAGAAACAGTTATGGACCAGGTATCTGGCCACCAGGATTCAAATCTCCATTTGGTAATGGAAACCCACTGTATGACTTTGCACAAGTTATAATCTTGCAAGCCTTAGAGGAAAGGAATGGTCAGCTACCTCTGAATGAATTTTGTCATATATATATATATATATATATATATATATATATATATATATATGCGGAAAGTTTGCATGTGTGTTTGTTTGTGGATATGTGCCAGCGTTCTGATTGGCTGCCACTTTCACAGGCCACAGCGACCCGCGCGGGTGATGGGCCTGCACCAAACTTGCCACACATAACCCCCCCTGACCCCCTTTACGTCCTGGTGCGGTTTGGGGGAGATGGACCACGGATTATGGGATTTGTAGTACTTTATATCCCTTTGGTTCCCACGGATCACTGCGGACCCCAACAAAGACCGATAAAGACCTAACTTGGCACACAGAGCCCCCATGACCCACTCTACATCCTGCTGCAGTTTGAAGGAGGCCGGACCATGGATGATGGGACTTGAAGTACATTCACTCATTTCCCGAGACCGCTGCAGCCCTCATCCAATGATTGATCAAGACCAACCTGCTACACTTCTCAAATGACCCGGGCACCGCCGGGTCCCCAAGTTAGTATATATATATAGAGAGAGAGGGAGAGAGAGAGAGAGAGAGAGAGAGAGAGAGAGAGAGAGAGAGGTTTTCCTTCAGTTAACAATAAGTCAGAAATTATTTGCGACCTCTTTACTCAGGGCTAAATTCAGATTTAGCCCCAGTCACCCATTGAGCCGGCTGGCTCCCATCACATGATGGTTCCATGGGCAAAGGATGGCAGAGCAGCTGCATGCCGTTGCCGGGGCAACACAAGAGGACTCATGTGTTGCCATTGCATTTCATGGGATGAAGTTGTGTGCTCACACTCCCTCCAATTGATAGCCCTCTGCTAGAGCAGGGTGATGTGGGGTGCCAGGTTCCACATGCTCCTCTATGAAGTGGAGCACCGCCGGCAGCTGTCTGATGAGGTCATTGAAGGTGTTCAACAAAAAGAATTATGAACATCTTGTAATTGTGTAGTTATCCAATTGCACCCTCATCAACATTTTCTTCCCCACATTTTCTAAAACATGGACAAGAAATTTTACCCTCAGTACATTGTAGAGAAGATAGTAAATAACACAGCCTAACAACAACAGAATTTCCCGGTGTCTTGGTTTCTAGTACTGTTACTTTACTGATTCAGGAAATTGTATTGGATAGATCACATAGCTCTTGTTTCTAAGATATGGTTATCATGATATCACCCTGTGCCCAATTTGAGATAATATAGGCTAGATGGGTGGAAGCAGTACAGTTGGAGCTATGGAAATTTAATGTGAATGGGAAACACCACTGCGCATGGCAAAGAGTCCGTCCTTCTCCGCTGCTGGCACGGAGCCCGGAAATATTGTTTCAACTCAGGGAACAGAGAGACTCAGCATTGATAACTGCACTGTGTGAAAGAAATAACTTATAGATGGCTATTGTTCTCATTCTTAGGTATGACAGAGGGATGATGCTAATGGTTTATGCAGTGTTTATTGGATTAATGGAATGTCATGTAAACAACAGTAATCACCAGCCAATTGTGATTGTTTTATCCACGAAGAAGGGGGTGGGCTAAACTGGAATGACTCCATTGAGGGTATAAATGTCTTTGTATGAGATGTGACGGGTTCCTTTGCCCCGATTTGCAGCTGTGTTCTGCAGCAAAGGCCCACCAGCTGGTGCCAGAGAATAAATCTCTTTTGATTTTCACCTACTTCACAGTTGTCGTGTGTTCTCCCTCATCCTAGAACCGGCGCGTTCAAGCAGCTTTGGTAAAGTTAAATTGGTACTTGGAGTTCCATAACTCCTAGTCTGCTTCATTTGGTGACCCGACGTGATGGTAAAACTACCCTAGACGGGTCTGTGTTGAGGAAAACTAACACGGTCCCCATCGTGACAGCTCGCTCCCAGGCTAGTAAGGTGAGACTACCCAGGAGGGCTGGAAGGGGCGCCCGCCTGTTTTTGACCACTTTTTGCACTGAGCCGGCCGCCTGGCTGGTCCCAAACGAACGCCTGTGGACACGGGAGAGACTGCAACTAACGTTGTGGGTGAACTCAAGCCCGAAGGAGAAGGCTGGCTGAGAAGCAGCCTCTTGAGAGCCGGCTAGTATAAAGTCCGGGACATCCTAACAAGGTGCCCAGCCGCAGGGGCTAGCAAACCGGCATAAGCGCGCAGGGAGTCGGAGGCGACGTCAGGTCCGATCGCCAAGAGCCGACGCAACTCGATTGGAAAGTAATCACCAGCCAATTATTTGTTTTTTCCATGAAGAAGGGGTTAAAAAGGAATGACCCATTTGGGGGATAAATGTCTTTTGTATGGGGTGACGGGGTTTTTTGCCCCATAGCTGTGTTCTGGGCAAAGCCCACCAGCTGGTGCCAGAAATAAACCTTTTTTATTTTCACCATTTCACAGTTTCGTGTTTCCTCCTCATCCTGGGAAACCCCCGGGGTGAGCTTTGGAAAATTTGGGACTTGAGTTCCATAACCCATTCTGTTTTTTTTGGGCCCCGACGGGGGAAAAGACCCAGACGGGTCTGTGCTGAGGGAAAACAACACGGTCCCCATCGTGACAGGGGCCCCTCCC